>CAUYQG010194356.1:0-29455 GCA_963574415.1 Tarsius wallacei
GCAGTGGCTGCTCCCAGTCACTGCAGCCTTGACCTGCTGGGCTCTGGCGATCCTTCCGCCTCAGCCTTCCAAGTAGCTGGAACTACAGGTGTGCGCTACCACACCCAGCTAATTTTTGATTTATTGTAGAGATGAGGTCTCGCCAAGTTGCCCAGGCAGATCTCGAACCTGCGGGCTCAGGCAATCCATTCACCTCAGCCTCCCAAAGTGCAGGATTACAGGCTGAGCCACTGAGCCCGGCTGGGAAAGGTTTTAATTCTCCCTCACTGATGAAGCTTAGCTTAGCTGGATAAGTTCTTCTTAGTTGAACTATTTTATCTTTGAGAACTTTGAAGATTGGGCTCCAAGCTCTTCTAGTCTGAGAAGTATTTCTATACATAAATCTGCTGCTATTCTAATTGGTCTTCCCTGGTAGGTAGTCTGACCTCTTTTTCTGGCTGCCTTTAGGATTTTTCTTTTATATATACTATGTTTATGCTTATTATTATGTGCCTGGGAGTTGGTCTTCTCATTTGCTGTCTCTTGTGTTTGAATGGTGACATCACTGATGAGATGAGGGAAGTTTTCTCAAATAATTTCATGGAATATTTGTTCCAGTGTGGTCTCTGTCTCTCTTTCTGCCTCAAGAACTCCAATCACTCTTAGGTTTGGCCTCTTGAGTTAATCATTCATCTCTTGAAAGTTTTTTCTGTCTTTTTAAATTATTTACTGCTGTTATCTTTGTTATCAATTTCTTTCTATTTCCCCCTTGTCTCTCTTCACTTCTTTTTATTCCCTCTATTAATATTGATATCTGGGTTTGTAATCTGAGACCAGTCATTCTGGGGGCTCTTCATTGTTTGCAGTCCAAAGTCTGTTTTCTCAGTGTCTGACCTCCCAGGTGTCTGTGTGAGACCCATATTTTTCTTTTGATTTTTCTTCATTTGTGTATATTTTTCTTCTTCACACAGTTTTTCTTTTTTCCCCCCTCTTTAATTCTGTTGTTCAGGGATGGTGGCTTTGCTTTTACTTCTGTTTGCTCAGTCTCCTATTCTTCCTTATGTGGATCCACTGTCTTTGTTCTATTCTGAACCTGGACTGTGTATTGGGGGCTGCACTTTTTGCAGTTTAGAGATTCAATTGAGGGGGGAACTGTGATTCAAAATCTATTGCAGATCCCAGTATCCACCAACAGTTGTACGGGCACCCTGGAACCCACTTTCCACTGAGTTACAATCTCTCCATTCAGAGGGGATATAGCTTTACTCCCTGGAAACAAAATGAGGTAAGAAACCTGGGAGGTCAGACACTGAGAAAAAGGACAGAGGAGGGGAAGAGGATGGTGGAGAGAGAGAAGAGTAAGAGGAAAAACAGACATACTCAATGAATAACAAATGAAAAGAGACACAAAGACAGAAAAGAGTAAAAGAAACTAAAACATACAGACAACCATACAAACACACAAGCCAACAGAGATCTCTCCATTGATATACTCTTCCCGTACACAAACAGGAAATCTAAAGAAGAAAAAAACAGTAAAATAACAGAAACAAGGCAAGTGCAAAAACATTATCAGAAACAGAAATAGAGAGAAAAAAATAAAACAAAAATAAACATAAATGAGCAAAACAAAAAGACAAAAAAATAAATAAAAACAAGGAACCCAACTCACTCTGTGGTTGTTCCTGTAAGTCCCACATCCTTTCAGCTCTGATCTCTAGCTTTCAGCACAGACTAATAGGATTGGTAACAGCCTGGGTCAGATGGCCCAGGTCTACTGTGGAAGGAGGGTGGATCCGATCTGGACTCACCTGGCTTGCTGCCTGTCAAGTCTGCCACTCAGATCTCACCTGTCTGTGTCTGATCCAGCATGGGGGAAGGGTTTCTGTCTGTCCCAGTTTGATGAGATTACCTTTGGTCCCAAGTTGGAGGCTGGGCAGCAGTGGGTGGAGCTGGGTGGGGCAATACAGGTCTCTTCCTTGTCCTGGGACAGAGAAAAAATGCGGTTGACATTTTTTTCACCAGGCATGGAGCTCCTCCCTGGCCCTCCTCGATCTTCTCTCTCCACTGATTGGATCCAGGGCTCCAGCTGATTTGCTATAACAGGTGATGGTTCAGACAAGATGGTGACTGGACAGCTCAGACTGTGTGAGTCTCCACAATAGCAAGTGTCCATAAAGACTCTCTGTGTTAGTAAGTGTGTGCTGGACTCTGGTTGAATGTTGAGCTGGTGTTGTCAGCCTCTCATTACAAAACTCACCAAGTAGAAAGTCCTGGAAGTTATTGTGAAGGTGATCGACCACCTTGGTATTCAGGAGAAGGATACCTAGCTGGGAAGTCCACACTCTAATTTTCCTGAAGGGTGTGCTAGCCTCCCAACCCTCTGCAGCCACCTCAGCATTCCACACAACCTTTCCTTTGAAGTATGGCTGGGGGGTCTCTTTTGCTTTTTTAAACTATTGAGTTGTTTGAGTTTTCTATATATTTTGAATGTTAACCCCTTATCAGATATATGACTTTAAAATATTTTATAACATTCTGTAGATTATTCTTTATTCTGTCTATTGTTTCCTTGGCTGTGAAGAAACTTGTCAGCATGTGTACTTTCATTTGTTTAGTTTCACTTATTTGTCTCTGCTTTGAAAGTTGCACCTAAAAAAATTGTTACCCAGGCCAATGTCATAGAGTTTTCTCCTATGTTCTTTCTATTAGTTTTACAGTTTCCATTCTTATGTTTAAATCTTTAATCTATTTTAAGTTGGCTGTTTTTATATGTAAGCTGCCATTTTCAAGTCAATATTTGTATTATTTTTCTCTTGATCTTTGTTGCTATAAATCTTTGACTATTTTTTGTAGTTATGACAAAGTTGATTTTGACAATTTGTGCCGTATTTTTCAGTGTTTCTGTGAAAAGAGATAAACTTTAACTTTCTACTTCAATTTTATTAGCTTCACTCTTAGTATATTGTGGAATAAGCAAATTAAGCTAATTAATACATCTATCTCCTCACATATTTATTTGTAGTGAGAACATTTGAAATTCACTTTATAGCAATTAAAAAATTGCAATACCCTCTTATTACTCTCTACTTCTGTAAGATCAAACTTTTAGCTTCCACATATTAGTGAGAATATTTGATATTTGTTTATCTGTTCCTGGTTTATTTCACTGATTACAGCATTCTTTAAGTTTATCCTAGATTTGAATAATTAAAATATATAAATATACATACTACATTTTAAAAATTCATTATCTGTTGACAGGCATTTAAGTCATTTACAAATCTTGGTTATTATAATAATGCAGGAATGAACAGGGAATGCATAAATCTTTTTGACATTTTTGCTCAGTTTTGCACTCAGTTTTTATTTATATTTTCCTCTTTTTTTTTTTTTTTGAGTTGGCGTCTCACTCCGTCACCCAGACAGGAGTGCAGTGGCCGCTTCCCGCCACCGCAGCCTCGACCTGCTGGGCTCCAGTGATCCTTCCACCTCAGCCTTCCGAGTTGCCAGAACTACAGGCGTGCACTACCTCATCCAGCTAATTTTTTTGATTTATTGTAGAGATGAGGTTTCGCCTGCCCAGGTGGGTCTCGAACCCATGGGCTCAGGCAATCCACTCACCTCAGCCTCCCAAGGCACGGGATTACAGTCTGAGCCACTGAGCCCCGCATATTTTCCTCTTTTTAACACTATAGCAATTTATGTTTTTAAACACACATCTCTGCTCACTTGCTTAGCACATTTTTTTTCACAAAAATTACTTGTGTGGAATTTTGGGATCAAATATTACCAGCATTTTAATTTTTGATATACAATGCCATATTGATATTTATAAATGTGTCATCTTATGCTTTTCCATATGTTAAATGACAGCATCCTTTTTACTGCACTTATCAGGTTATGTATTTCAAGTTATACAATCTAGTTATTTAATATAGAAGTGAATTTTTTATAATGTGGTAAAATGTTACTTATTCACTGGTAAAAAATAGTTGAAGCATAACTGAATAACTATTTTTTTAAGTATGTTTTTCCAAGATGGCAGATTAGAGGCTTTTAAGCATGTCTCACCTGTTGGAACACTGTAAAATAGTGGAAAAATTAACACGAGTAATCTCTATTCAAGAATAAAAATGGATATTTATCAGAAAGGCAAAGGACAACCCAGATCTCAGGGTGGAAAAGATGGGTAAAAGGCCCCCATGATGGTGCTCCACAAGAAGAAGTGAGTGCAAATCCAAGACCACAATATGGAACTGAAAACTCCCCTCTGAGACATAACTTCTAATCAGGAATCTGCATAACTCAGGCCACAGGAGAATACCCAACTTTTTCTGGGCCCTGGAGCTATCACAGAGATGCTGAGAGCTATTCTGAAGAAAACACACCAGTAAAGCTATAGGTGTTCTCTCATATCTGGGTAAGTGAGGAAGACACCATTTTTGGTCGAGATTCATTGTCTCAGCAACAGCAGACTCTGCAGGCAATTCAGTTTCTTTCCAGAGATAAAGATTGCATTATAGAGTGGTAGAAGGTCCTCTCACAGTCAGAACAAAGTGGGAGCATGGAAATGGCTCCAGGGTTTGGAGTATGACCTAAGATCATACAAGCCTGTGGCTGGGAACAGCAGAGGACCTACCAAAGTTGTATTTTTTCCAAAGAGACAGGACACCTGGGTCAGATCTTTGGCCCAAAACTTGTCTCTGTGTGTCACTGCCTAAGCATCCCATCTTGCCCCACCCCTCTGCGATGTATCCGCAACAATACAAAGAAGCACCACCAGAACAACAGCTTAAATGACAAAAACATTGCAGGGACCCCTACTCCCACACTCTGGAACTTGCATCTTGAGCAGGAGAGTTGTGGTAGCGATGGGTTTTCATGAACAATAAGTCCTGCAACCTACATCAGTTTTGCAACCTGGAGCTCTTCAACAAGCACCAAAGTTAAGAATCCCAGCTTCTCTCCCAGGCTAATGGGATGGTATGTTTCAGCAATACTGAGGAAATGGAAGTTCCCTTATGCCTGCACAACTGGGAAAGTATCTAAGTGTCAGGTGTCTAACAGAAGGCATCTCACATTTCCACATTTGAATCAGCAGTTCAACTGGAAGGAGAGTTTCTGACCCTGTAGTTTCTCCTGAGTAGTGAGACCTGAAGCCAAGGTCAAACTTATGACCCAGAATAAAGCTGAAGATGCCATTGTTTGGGGCACACAGCCTGCTCACTAAGTCTGCTGAGAATGTATACCCCTCAAGCACCAAGAATCAAGTGGTCCTCATCTCTACAAATCTAGATTGGTAGCCTAAGCTGTCCCACCCTTCTTGGGCAGTCATTCTTGTGCAACAAGGCTTCCTGTGTGCCATGTCTTAATGCATTAAATCACCTGGAATAAAGAACCTGAGCCAGCCATCCCTGGAAGATAATGCCTTGGTGCTGCACTGCTTTCTCTGCTCAACAACTAGATCTATCCCCCAAGTACCTGGAGCTCTCACTCTTCTAGATTAGGAGTTTAAGTTGGTTTCCTTTTCCTGAGCAGAGAATTTGTGGCAGTAGAGGTCTCTTAACACCGCCTTAAAGCACACCTTTAAGCATTGGGAAGCTGCATATCAGACTCAGGCTTATAGCAATTGCCCGTGCCTAATATTGGTAAACCCATAGATAGGCCTACCTGGATTGGCCACATCCATTTTTGTTTTCCCCTCCTAGGGCCAAAACTAGGAACACAGACCACAGTACCCTCTGCAGACAAGCTCACTGTTAAGACAACAGAGCATTTCTTCCAGTAAATAAGAATCAAATAAATACCCAAGCAGCTCTTACCCATACACTCCACCTGCTTGCTTGGAGACTAAATGACGCATAATAACAGGTAACTTGCTGACACCAGTGCACACCAAAAAGCAAGTTAAGCCTTTTGAGACCACATTACCCTAGCCTCACAGAAAGCAGTGTGTCAGATCACACCCTCACTACATTTAAAACCAACAATTGGAAAAACCATCCATATCAAAGGAAATCATATAGATAAACCACTGTAGTCCAACCAGATGAGAAAAAGTGAGATAAACAACCCTGAAAGTATTTTTATAAAATAGTCTTAACCTCCAAAACGGCTCCTTAATTCTTCAACAACAGAAACTAACCACAATAAAATTCCTGAAATGTCAGATAATAAATTCAAAATATCAAATATAAAGAAGCTCAATGAGATGAAAGATAAAGCTCATAACCAACACAAAGAAATTAGCAGAACAATGCAGGAGGTGAAAGGAAAGAATGAGAACATTAAAAAAAAAAAGAACTGTGAAACTCCATAGAAGAGAGACAAATTACTGTACAAAGCTACATAAGTAGGCTAAAGCAAGTGAACAAAAAAATCTGAGAATGAAGACAGGCTCTATGAAGTAACCCATTCACACAGAAACAAAGAAAAAGAAAAGCAAAGAAGAATGAGCAAAGCCTGTGAGAAATATGGGACTATGTAAAGTGGCCAAACCTATGACTTATAGACATTACAGAGAAAAAATAAGTTAATGTGAAAAATAGAAAAAATATATTTGAGGAAAAAATTTAAGAAAATTTCCCTGGTCTTAAGAGAAACCTAGACATTCAGACACAAGAAGCCCAAATAAGTTCTGCAAGATATACAGCAAAAAGAACCTCACCAAGACATACCATTTTCATATTCTCCAAAGTCATTGTGAAAGAAAACATTCTAAAAAGCAGCAAAACCAAACAAACAACAACAACAACAACAACAAAACCCTATAAAAGTAAAGGCATTAGACTAAGAGCAGACTTCGCAGGAGAAACCTTACAAGCTTGAAAAGAATGGGGGCCTATATTCAAATATTTTGAGAAAAAAAAAATCAGTCAAGAATTTTATATCCAGCCAAACTAAGTCTCATAAATAAAGAAGAAATGAAGTCCTTCCCAGATAAACAAACACTAAGGAAATGTGCTGCCTCTAAACTGGCTCTTCAAGAGAAGTACAAAGGAGTTCTAAACTTGGAAATGAAATGACTCTCTCTATTACAAAAGAGCAAATAGATTCAAAGCTCACAGTGCCTATAAAGCAAGTACACAATAGAATCCTAAATTCAGCTAGCTTATTACAGAATAGCAGGAACAAAACCTCACATATCAATATTAACTCTGAACATAAAAGGGCTAAAAGTCTCATTTAAAAAAATCAGAGTGGCAAGCAGACACAAAAATTTAAAAAGTAAAAATAAAAAACATGACCCAACCATATGCTGCCTACAAGAAACCCACCTACTGGACAAAGGCAGTCACAGACTCAAGGAAAATTTGTGGATAAAGATATGGAGGTGAATGGACAAAAAAAAAAAGAGCAAAAATAGCCATTCTCATATCCGATAGCTCAGGTTTTAAACAAACCAAAAAAACCATAAAAAATATGACAAAGAAGTACATTATATGATAAAAAGTAAAATTCAACAAGAATATTTAACCATCTTAAACACATACACATTGAACACCAAAGCACCCAAATTCATGAAACAAGCACTACTTGACCTCCAAAAATATGTTGATATTGATATCAAAATAGTGGGTGACTTCAACACTCCACTGACATCACTAGACAGATTATCAAAGAAGAAATTTAATAAGGAAACACTGGACTTACTTTGGACAATAGAGCACATGGGCTTAACAGACATCTACAGAATTTTTCTCCCAATAACTGCAGAATATATGTTTTTCTCTCTCTACAGGAAATATTCACCAAAATAGACCTTACACTTGGCCATAAAGCAAGTCGCAACAAGAATAAAAATTATGCAAAGCATCTGCTCATACCGCAGTGGAATAAATTAGAAATAAACACTTAAAAGAGCTCTCAAAGCTTACCATTATATGGAAAATGAACCACTCATTCTTTAATGAGGCTTGGATGAACAATGAAATTTAGGCAGAAATTTAAAAAAAATGTTGAAACAAATGAAAATGTGACACATTTCAAAACCTCTGGAACACAGCAAAAGCAACTCTGAGAGGAAATTTTATAGCAATAAATTATGACATCAAAAAGATATAAAGATCAGAAATAGGCCGGTCTCAGTGGCTCAGCCTGTAATCCCAGCGCTTTGGGATACCGAGGTGAGGTGAGTGGATTGCCTTAGCCTGCGGGTTCGAGACCCGCCCGGGCAACTTGGCGAGACCTCATCTCTACAATAAATCAAAAATTAACCGGGCGTGGTAGCGCACGCCTGTAGTTCCGGCTACTTGGAAGGCTGAGGCGGAAGGATCGCGGGAGACCAGCAGGTTGAGGTTGCAGTGTCCAGGAATGTGCCACTGCACTCCAGTCAGGCGATGGAATGAGACTCCAACTCAAAAAAATAAATAAAAGTAAAGATCAGAAATAAACAGCTTAACCTTGCACCTCAGGGAATTAAAAAACATGAACAATCTAAATATGAAGCAGACAATAAAGAAATAACAAAGATCAGAACTAAATGACACTGAAGACAAACAAATAGATTCAAAGGATTAGTGAATCAAAAAGATATTTTTAAAAGGATAAACCAAATTCACAAACTGCTAGGTAGATGAACGAAGAAAAAAAAAGAAAAAGAAAAAAAAAACTCAACTTGAATCAGGAGTGGCAGAAATATTGTAACAACTGATAACACAAAAATTTTAAAAGATCATCCGGGACTACTATAAAAACCTCTATAGCAAGACACTGGAAAACCTATAAAATAAAAGGATAAGTTCTTGGATACACACGACCTCCCAAGACAGAACAAGGAAGAAATGAATGCCCAGAATAGAACAATAACAAGCATTGGAATAGAATCAGTAATAAAAAGTCTTCAAACAACAAAAGCCCAAGACCAGATGGATTCACAGCCAAATTTTATCAGATGTACAAAAAAGAGCTAGTACCAATCCTACGGAAACTATTCTAGAAAATAGAAGTGAAGACTCTTCCCTAACTCATTCTATGAAACAAGTATCACCCTGACACCAAAATTATGCAGGACACCACAAAAAAAGAAACTTCCAGGCCTATTTTTGAATGAATATAGATACAACAATTCTTAACAGAATATGAGCAAGCTAAATTCAACAGCATATCATTTATCTATCATGACCCAGTGGGTTTTATTCCAGGGATGCAAGGATTGTTCAATATCCACAAATGAATAAATGTGATACACTACACAAACAGAAGCAAAAATTTAAATCATATGATCATCTCAGTAGATTTAGAAAAGGCATTTTACAAAATCCACCATCCTTTGATGGTAAATACCGTCAACAAACTGGGTATTGAAGGAACATTTCTTAAAATGATAAAAACCACGTACAACAAACCCACAGTCAACATCACATATTACTGGGAAAATTTGAAAACACCCCCCCTCAGAACAGGAACAAGTCAGGTTTGTACACTCTCA
Organism: Tarsius wallacei; assembly: GCA_963574415.1. NCBI lineage: Eukaryota > Metazoa > Chordata > Mammalia > Primates > Tarsiidae > Tarsius > Tarsius wallacei. The sequence goes on from CAUYQG010194356.1 coordinate 9,413, forward strand.
CCACTCTTGTTCAATATCATACTGGAAGTCCTAGCAAGAGCAATCCTGCAAAAGAGAAATAAAAGTTGTCAATATCAGTGAGACGCCTGTCAAACTATCCCTGTTTGTGAATAACATCATTGCATACTTAGAATACCCTAAAGACTCCAAGAGCTCCTAGACCTATTAAATGAATTAAATAAGGTCTCAGAATATGAAATCAATGTTCAAAACCTGATAGCGTTTCTATACACCAGCAGCACTCAAGCTGAGAAACAATTGAAGAGGCTAATCTCATTCAGATGAGCCCAAGCCACCCCCTAAAAAACTTTAGAACAACATTTAACTAAGGAAGTGAAAGATCTCTACAAGGAGTGCTACAAGCTACTGATGAAAGAAATCAACACAGAAAAAAGGAAAGAAAGTAAACAACACAAAAAAATTCTAAGTTAATAGATTGGAAAAATCAGTATTATTAAAATGAACATACTGCCTCAAGCAATCTACAGATTCAATACGATCCCAATCAAATTGCCATCTTCATTTTTCACAGAACTAGAGAATAATCTTGAAGTAAATTTTGAATCAAAAAAAGAGACTGAATGTCTAAAGCAATTCTAAGGAAAAAAAAAACAAATGTGGAGGCATCACACAGTCTAACTTCAAATTGTACTCTAAAGCTATAGTAACAAAAACAACATGGTACTGGTACAAGAATATACAGATTAACCAATGAAACAGAATAGCAAACTTAGAAATTAAACAACCTTCCTACAACCAACTTATCTTTGAGAAAACCAGCAAAAATAAGCAATGAGAAAAAGACATCTTATTCAATAAGTGATGCTGTAAAAATTTGCCAGCCGTATGCAAAAGAATAACACTGGATCTTTATCTCTCACCATACACAAAATTTAATCAAGCTGTACCAAAACCTTAAATGAAAAACCTGAAGCTAGAAAAATCCTAGAATAAAGCATAGGAAACACCCTTCTGGACATTGACTTATGCAAAGAATGTATAACAAATACTCCAAAAGAAATTGCAACAAGAACTAAAATAGACAAATGGGACTTAATTAAATTAAAAAGCTTCTGCACAGCAATAAATAACAAATAAATAAATAAATAAATAGAGTGAACAGAAACTGTCCTGAATTGGAGAAAATGTTTGCAAATTATGCCTCAAACAAAGGACTAATATCTAGAATCTACAAAGAACTCAAACAACTAAACCTGAAAAATGCAAATAACCCCATTAAAAAGTGGGCAAAGGATATAAACAATCACTTCTCAAAAGAATACACACCAGCGGCCAACATACCTATGAAAAAATGTTCAACATCACTTCACTAGTTATCAGGAAATGGCAAATTAAAACTACAATTGACTATCACTTCACACCTGTCAGAATGGCCATTATTAGAAAGTCAAAGAACAACAGATGTTGGTGTGGTTGCCAATACAAAGGAAATCTCATCTACTCTTTGTGGAATTGCAAGTTATTTCATCCCCTTGGAAAACAGTATAGGGATTTTTTTAAAAATTGAATTACCATTTGACCAAGCAATCCCACTACTAGGTATCCACCCAAAGGAAAATAAATCAATATATTAAAAGAATACCTGTACTCATGGAAGCAATCTAAGTGCCTAACAAAAGTTGACTGGATAAAGAATATACATATATATATATATATACCCACACCTTGGAATACTATGCAATCATAAAAGCAGAAGGAAATCATGTGCTTTGAAACAAGTTAGATGCAGCTGGATACCATCATTCTGAATTAACTTACTCAGAAACAGAAAGTCAAACACTGCATGTTATCACTCATACGTGGAAGCTATATGGCAAGAAACATGGAAATAATAGACACTGGATTCATCAATAAAGGACGAAGTAGAAAGAGGGATAGGCTTTAGAAAGTATTTATGGGATACAATGTTCACTATTTGGGTAATTGGCCACCTGAGACCGAGTCCCCACCATTACACAATATGTCAATGTAACAAACATTTATGTATAACCTCTGAATCTAAAATAAAAATGAAAAAAAAATGGAAGTTAGAAAATAAAAACAAAACACAAAAATCCTTAAGACTGTTCCCATGGGGTCAGTCCATTCCATTCTCTTTCCATATGTACTCTCTCTTGACTAAATAAAGCTTTTTCTTGCCTTGTAAAAAGGAAAAAGAAAAAGCAAAGAATTGTAACAAAGGTAGTGAGATTACGTTTGTGAAGCTTTAAAAGCAGGAGCTTGCTGAACCATACTTTTTGGGGATTCAGTGATTGGACTTTTTATGTATTGTTTCATACTAAAACATTACCAAGTAATTTTATATATATACATTTAAATTGCAAATAAAGATTTTGATACAAATATTTTAGTTAGTGCTTCCATGGAGAATTATTTATAGAGCTACTAACACAAAACAATTTCATGCTAATATAATAAATGTTGTTCTGATAATATATAAAATCAATTTCCGGAGACAGACTGGTTCAGCTACAAAAGAACCAATATATAGTATGTCATTATAAAATAAAGCATTACATAATTTTAAATATCTATCTAAATGCCATCAACTTTTTAAAAAAACCAGTTAGATATTTATATTAATTACATTTATGAAACCATTGATTTTATATTTGAACAGATATTAGTCAACACTTTATTCAGGAATTGTTAATGACATAAACTATATGCTGAGTGTCAAGAATAAATATTTAAAAAAAATAAGTAGTTATTGTTCCTAAAATGTTTGTAGGTCACTTAAGAAGCCATTACACATAAAAATGGAGCAATTTGAGCAATAAGAGTTGGATTTCAATCACTTACTATATGCTGTGTTATAAAATTATGGGTAGTAAGACCTCATAAAAAATAGGTACAGTGCGGACTAAAGTAATTCTGGTAAGTTCTTAAAGAAGAAATAGTACAGCAGTTGGACCTTCAAATATTAGCATATTTTAAATATTGGAGGTTGGAGGAAGATTTTAAGCCGGAAACACATTATGAGTAAAAGTACGGAGATAGCAACTAGCATAGAATGCATGAGAAACTATATCTTACTAGATATGGAGGTGAGTAGCTTGATGTGGAGTTGAGTCCGAGATGGGGATATATGGAAATGATAACATAAGAAAATTGTGGGACATCAAAGATAAGCAATTATTCTAGATTTTACTTTTAATACAATAGAAGCTTTCCAAAGATTCTTGAGGAAAGAAATGACTGAAGAATAGTATGCTTTGATAACAATTATTCTAGCAGTAGAGTTCAGAAGAGCCATATCTTATTGCAGATCCAATGCTGTAGTGTACAATGTTTTAACAATTATTTGAATTTTATTTCATATTATTTAAATGATTTGGAAAGATTGTGAGTGAAACTATTTAGATCTTTAGATTATTATTCCTATAATACACTAGAAGTATTGGGCTGCAAATTATCATTCAATATTCTCTTGGAAGATAAGTAGAGTGAATAAAATATATTTTCAATTTTATAACATTTAAAAGAATACCTTCCTATACTTTTAAAACAATGCCAAGTATGGAAATACAATAATGTATTTTAATAGCATGGATGATCCATAGAAATATTGTATTATTGTGTTCATATAAAAAATGTAATTCAAGCTGTGGCAGAAAAATAACTCCCCAAAGCATCATTGAAAACAGGAGATCTTAATTTATTGAAACTGTATTAAATGCATGGGCAGTTCCTAGAACAATAGAAAACTATGCAGTGTTATATAAGCAAACACCGTTATGTAAGGCAGATGTTGGCTTTTCTACCACCCACTGGAAATAAAAATCTAGTTTACTTGCTTGTGTACAAATGACTGCTTGTTGAGTTAACATTTCTGGAGAGAAAAAAAAATAAATAGTAAAGAAACAATCATAAAGTAGTTCTTGTCGTAGTTCTGTTATTGATGGTTTCATCATGTGCCAATATGAACTGAATGTAAAAGTAATAGTTTAAGTAGTATTGGGGAGAAAACAAACTATAGCTCCAATTTGTCTAAACAGAATTCAATAAATGTGCATTGTTTACATCGAAAGAACCACATTTTAAGGCAAAGCCAGAAACCATAGCATATAGTAGAAACTAAATTTGCTATTTCTGAAAATGTGGCTTAAAATTTAGTTTATTCTCCTTTTCCTTTGCATTTTTAAAGTGCAAATATCAAATTTGGTGCTTGAGGGCAAGAGGAATGAATTATTTTATGCTACTCTATGACTGAGATCCAAATATCTCAGGCAAATTGCAGAAGGAGTGGTGACAATAACTCTTTCTTAGGAAATTAGGCATTACTCTCTTGCAGGAGAGTTTAGTATACTGTATATGGGAATAATGAGAGGCAGACAAAGTAGCCACAGTCCTCAAGGGGATGCAGCAATTAGAATTGGGTTAAACTAGAAGTCCTTGCCAAGATGTTAGTTTTAAAAAGTGATACTGTTAAAAATTTTTCTAAAATATGAAATAAGGTCTTAGGGAAATAGGTGGATGAACTTCAGTTTTTGGTGCAGAAAATCATAATGGACTACCTGGAAGCAATTACTTGCTCATTTTGGTGCCAGAAGAGTAGACTATAAAGATTGTTTCAACCTCCTTTAACATCATGTTAAGTATCTCATAAGCATATTCTATTTTATGTTAGAAGGATATAGACATAATTTATTGACTTGTTCAACATTTGTTCAGTGGTTTTGCATGACACCCAACAATTAACAAAATATTAAATCCTTACTCTGAGCATTGCAGGATACCAAGGAATGAGGAATTCCAAGTGGCATATGATATAGGTTTTGCATTTACAGGAAGACACAAGAAAACATGTATATACTGCATGTCTGTGGAATATAGACAGAAAAGGAATACAGACAACAATACAGAATCTCCAAATGGGAATAAGATGATCAAATAAGTTTCAAATAAGAAAAGAGATTAGAGCAAAAATAAAAATGATAGGTTGGCAATGTATGAGGAGAAAGGACAAGTTAGATTACAATGATATGAAAAAGGGGCAAAGAAAAAAATGAGTTTTGGATTTGGATCACAGAAAAAAAATGATTCATTAATTTAACAAACATGGAATTTCAAGTCCTAAAAATTAAATAGGGAGACATCAGAAATTCTTGAACAATTGAGTTATTAATGACAATGTTACACAAAAACATTACAGTGTATATGATTAAATAGGGCAACGAGGAACATGGAAAAGCTAGAAACAGACAAAAGTAAAGAAGAGTAGTACATTGGTCAATGCATGTGACAACAAGGCTGATCTAAGCCACAGGCATGAAAAAGAGTTAGAAAACAAGACAAATATGAGAGATGTTGAACAATAAAACTGAATTGTATTCACCAAGGACCATTTTAATTGAAATCCAAAAATCTATATTTTTTTGCCCAACTTTATTATCGCTCATGCAAACTTGGGAACATATTGTAAACTCACTGGGGCATATTTTCTTTATCTGGAAAATTTTTTTAAAGTTTAATATACTAATCTCTAAAATTTTTTCTCTGTGGGTCTAAAAATCTCATGATTCTAGGAGAATGTGAGAGTTGTATTGAAAAAAACTGAGGGAAAACAAGATGTAATTTTTAAATAATTATAAAATTTTGAGTCTGAATATATTAAAGATTGAGTGTACCATTAAGCAAGATAGAAATTTAAACCTATTAATTTGTTATGTAAAAAAGTGTTAAGTTAATCATTGGATAACCCAGGTAAAATGCCATAGTGGCATCCATATGGTTAAATTCAACAAATATTAGAAAATATAGAATTTCAGTTTGAGGGAAATACCAGGAACAAAAATCCATAGAAGCAGTTCTTGCATTCTACCACAAGTAAAACTTTATCACTGTCTCCGTTGATACCTATACCCTAAGCTACCAAAAAAATCACAAGTACAAGGGATGCTGTTTATTGCTGAAGAAATCATAGGAGGACTACACTACAGCATTCACCAAGAATAAAAGTTAAAGTGCCCTACCCAACTAACACTATGGATACATCATTAGAAAGTCTTTTCCTATAAAAAAACAAATTCAAGAAATTGAAAAAGTGACTATTACACCAGATGTGCAGCTATCCCTGAAAGAACACAGAAAACATGAAAAAGAAAAAAAACATGACATCTCCAAAAGAACACAATAAATCTTCAGCAACAAATCCCTATAAAAACAAATTCACAAAATCCTGAAGAAATTCAAAATATTAATTTTAAAGATGTTTGGTAAGATATAAAACTAATTGGTAGCTCTTAATTTTTGAAAACATTAAGAATATGAATGACAAATGTATCAAGGATACATATCATTTAACACATTCTGGAAATAAAGAACTCATTTAAAAACAAAACAAAACAAAACAAAAACAAATTTGAGAGCTTTGAATAATGGACTAGATCAGGCAGTGTCAGAATCACCACACTTGACTACAGGCCATTTGCAATAACCCACTTGGACAAATATAAGGAAGAAGATAGGAAAAGAAAAGGTGCAAAGTCTTTGTGACATGGGATACTACAAAGTGACCAAATATTCATGTTATCAGTGTTATCGAATTTATAGTGATAGCAAAAGGCTTAAAAGTCTACTTAGCAATTAATAAATGAATGCTTCTCAAGTCTAGCGAGAGAGTTAGACATCCATAAACAAGAGGCTCAGAGATATGCAGCAAAAAGTGATTCTCCATGGCACATTAGAGTCAAACTCTCTAAAGCCAAAGACAAAGAGTTAATTATTAAAAATACAATAGAAACACATCTAGTCATCTATAAAGAAAATTATATTGTTTTAACAGTGGAGTACCAGGAGAGACCTTACAGGTAAGAAAAAAAAAAATGATGTCCTTAAACTGCTAGAAAACAAACAAACAAAACAAACCCAGGCAGCCAAGGTACTGTACCCAGAAAAAAATTATCCTTTATAAAAGAAAAAATTTAAAATGGTTTCCAGAGAAGCAAAAGCTGAGATAATTTATTACATAGAGAATGGCCATACAATATCTCAGAAAGTTCTAAAACTGAAAGTGAAAAAGTGAAATTTACCGTTATGAAAACGCACTGATATAAAACTGGCTATAAAGCAAACATAATTGAGAAAAAGAACCAAAAAAAAAACCTACAGAAAACCACCAAACCACAATAAAAAATAATTAGAAAAATAAATTAACAATGTAGAGTACAACCAGAAAAAAAGCAATGATATGACAGATATAAAATGTCATATATCAAGGATAACCTTAAATGCAAATTGATTAAATTTTCCACTTAAAATATATAGACTGAATAACTTTAAAAAATATATAATTCAACTATATGCTTCCTAAAGGAAACATACTTTATCTCTACAGACACATATAGACTGAAAACAAAGAGATTAATAAAGACATGCAATGAAAACAGAAATCACATGCGAGTAAAAATTTCTATAATTTTATTAAATAAAACAGACTTTAAGTCAATAACAGTAAAAAAAGAAGGTTTCTATATAATAATAAATATATAATAACTCTAAATATATATATTTATCCAACGTTGAAGCTCTCACATTTATAAAGTAGACATTAATACATCAAAAGTGAGCGATAAACTCCAATACAATAATCATGGAGCACTCCAATACCTTACTGTCAGCTTCAGATACATCATCTAGACAGAAAATCAACAAAGAAGCATTGGATTTAAGCTGGACATTTGAACAAATGGACCTAGGAGTCATCTACAGAACATTTTATAAAACAACTGTGAAATACACATTTTTTTTCTAATCTGCACAAAAAATCCCATTTTTTTAATGATAGGCCACATTTTAGACCACAAAACAAGTCTCAATTAATGTATAAAAATCAAAATTATATCAAGTATCTTTTCAGACAATAATAAAAAATGTCTAGAAATTAATACCAAGAGGAAATTTGGAAACTATACAAATATATGAATTTTTTTAAACCATACTATTGAACAAACATTGGGTCATTATAAACAGAGTAAAATTTAGGCAAAATTTTTGAAACAAATGAAAGCACAATATGTTCAAATGATAGGATACAACTAAAACAGTGTTAAAAGGAAAGTTTATAACAATAAATATCTATACCAAAAAGTAGAAAATTTTAATATTAGCAATATAACAACTGACCGCAAGAAACTAGAAAGCAAGAAAAACAACACCAAAATAAAGAGCAAAAGGAAATGAATTATAAAGCAAACCTAAACAAAACAGAGACAATTAATACAAAGGATGAATGAAACCAAAAGTTTGTTTTTCAAAAGATTTTTAAAAATATAAAAACCCTAATCAGACTGAACAAGACAAGAATAGTGCAAGCAAACAAAATCGGAAATAACAAAGACATTATAACTGATACCACAGAAATACCAAAGATAATCAAAGACTATCATGAAAAACTACAAATTAACAACATAGAAGACCTAGAGGAAATGTATAATTTTTGAAAACATAGAAACTATTAATATTTAATCAGGGATAAATGCAAATCTTGAAGAGAACAATAATGAGTAGCAAAATTGAATCGGGATAAAAAGTTTCCCATCAACAAGAAGAGCCTAGGACAAGAGAGAATCACCAGCAAATTCTACCAAGTATATAAAGAAGAACCAATACGGAGGGTCAGGAAAATGATGGCCAAGCCATTTGGATTATGAGTCCCAGTGTGAGTGAGTGTCCGTAAGGAAACTTTTTTGTACTTGCAGGCAAGCGAGTGGGTATGTGAGTGGCTGTCTGAGTGAGGGCTAGGGAGTTAGTGGCCAGGGTTCTCCTAGTGTAGCCCTTGGAACCACAGCTGCTGGGATTGGACTCTAGTGATTCCTGGGACACAGAAGCCAAGCACTGTTTTCTTTCTTTCTTCTCCTTCCTTCTCCTTCTCCTTCTCTTTCTCCTCCTTCCCCTTCTTCTTCTATCAACAAAACCCTTCCTGAAAGGAAAATGTTGGGAGAGACTGTCTAAGTGGTGGTTTGTGAGCAAGTGGCCAGGCTCCTGGTGCAACAGCTGGTGCTGCAGCTTCTCTGCTTAGTCCCTGGCTCTTCTCAGGTTGCAGAAGCCAAGCATTATTTTTTTAAAAATGGACAAAGTTTTCGTGTCAAGAAGTGGTGGGGAGAGATCATCACCCCTGGCTCTGCTTCACCATTGCATCAGGAGAGACTGCTGGCTCCAGGTTTTTTCTCACCATTTCAGCACCTTGCAGGCAGCAGGGAATGCAGAGGGATCCAAGAGGCAAAATCCCATGGAAGAGGACAACAGAAGCACCTCACCACAATCTTGAAGACCGGGCAGGAAAGTGTTCCAACTTGCTCACCACAGATCAATGGAACTTATCTCTATGACTGGTGTATGAACTACCCAGGGATTGATTATGACCCAGAGGGAATAGCCTGAGAGCACAAACTTTGGAGGGATCTGACGACTGCTGAGTTCCAGGTGCCCCAACTCCTACCCTGATACAGTGGTGGAGTAAAGGATGTGGCCAGAAAAGGACAAGGAAGGACTTCAAAGAGATTAGTGGTGAGTCCAGGGCTGACCCAAACCCCCTTCTCCTCAGCATTCCTGTGAAAGTCAGAGACACATAGCTGGGCCACCACTGAGAGGGACAAACCCAGGAGAAGCCTGGACGTCAGTTGCAATAGGAGAACTCCATTCCAGGATAGACCTGACTGGGGCACCCTCCCCCACGAGTACATACCTGAAGAAGAGACAAACTCTCACCTCCCCACCGAAAGAGATCTCCCCGAACATATCAGAGTGGGAGAGGAGAAATGCAGCCTCACCCACTTACACTGTCCCACTTCCTTCCCTGCTCTGGACACTGAGAGTGAAAGAGGTGACTTTGCAAGAGAGACCTGATTAGAGGAAAAATTACAGTGCCCGCCACAAGAGAGCAGGCTTTTATTTTTAATTAAAAAAAAATTTTTTTTTGCCTGTTTGTTTGTTAGTTCATCTATTGTTAAAATATTTTTCCTTTGTGCATGAATGTGTATGTGAGGGTTTGATCTGCATCACTCCAAAATTTGATTTCTTTTTCTGTTTCTTCCTTCCTTTATTTGTAATTTTCTGTTTATGTGTGTTTATGAATGACTGAATGTTCACCTTTCAATTTTGTTATTGCTGTTGGATCGTTTTTGCTCTTTTGTTCTTCTGGGGTTTTTTATTTTCATTTTTTATAGTTTAAGGTGTGTGTCAAATATGTGTGAGGGTTTGATCTGAATTCCTTTTTTTTCTTTTTTCTGTTTTTTCTGTTTTTCTTCTCTATTCATTTTGTACTAGGCATGTGTGTGTGTGTTTAGTTTTCTTGGTTTTTGTTGTTGTTTGTTTTGTTTCATTTTGTTGTTATTCCAGTTTGTTTTGGGGTGTGTGTGTGTGTGTGTGCGTGTGTGTGTGTGTGTGTTCAATTGTTTTTTGCATTGGTTTCTGCTTTGCATCATCCTATAGAGTGGTGGTGGGTAGTGGGTCTCAGGGAACACATACCACAATAAGGGAACATTGTAATTGCAAGTAGTTTCTGAACCTTAGCACCTCTTTCCCTACTTTATTCAAATTTCAAAAACTACAAGAGATAACAAAGCTTCCCATCCACTGTCATATTTCAAAATAGAACAAATCCAAAGCCCAGATCAGGGAAGAATAGAGGACTGAGCAAACATCAGAAGCGAAAGCCCTCTCACTGACACTGAATACCAAGACTAAAGAGAAAAATAAGACATCTGTCACAAATGAGGAAAAACCAAAGAAACACCTCAGGCAATTTCAAGTGTACCAAAGACAAAACTCCTGAAAAATCAGACCTTGGTGCCCAAGCAATGGAAGTCACTAATGACCTGCCTTATAATATGACAGGGATTAGGGAATGGATGGAAAGATTGAGTAACACTCAAGAAAGATAAGATGCAACACTGAAAGAACTTGTAACAGAGATTTTGGCAATACAAAATTTTATCCAGGAAATAAATAGCAAGATGACAAAGATGGAATGCAGAATTAATCTGGCTGAAGACTCTCAGAACTTGAATATCAGAACGTGGAATAACCTGATCTGTAAAAAACATGAAAGAAGACTCACAAAGAAAGAACAAAGCCCACAAGAGATGTGCTGTTATATCAAGAGCCCAAACATACACCTGATTTGTATGCCAGAACAAGAAAAGGAAATGGCGAACAAATTGGAGCAAGTATTCCAGGAGGTAATGCAATAAAACTTTCCCCATCTCACAATAGATGTGACCAGCCAAGGACAAGAGATACAGAAAACCCCCACAAGATATCAAATGAGAGGACCAATCCCTAGACACATAAGTAATTCACCTATACAAAATAGGAACAAAAGAAAAAATCCTAAAGGCAGCAAGATAAAAAGGTCAGACCACCTACTGGAGAAAATCAATCAGAATAGCAGCAAACCTATAGGCAGAAACAATAAAAGCAAGAAGGGACTGGAGTCCTATGTTCAAAGTCCTCAAAGATAAACAATTTCAACCAAAAATGTCTTTTCTAGCCAAGCTCAGCTTCATCCATGGTGGAGAATTAAAATCCTTCCCAGACATTCAATCCCTAAGAGATAATGCAGCTTCCAGACCAGCTCTACAGGAGACACTTCAAAAAGTTTTAACAAAGAAGAAAGAAAGAAAGAAAAAGAATGACCACATACTTACCAAGAGAGAATAGAGTGAAACAAGAGAGAATACGGTGAAACAAGAAATGTGAAAACATACACATACATTAACCCCAAAGCCAAAAGAAAACAAGCAAACAAAAAACTTTATAAGAACTTTATGACAGGGATAAACAATAACATTTCAATAATCAGCCTGAATGTGAATGGAATAAATGCACTACTGAAAAGACACTGAATGGCAAAACTCAATAAGAAACCATGATCCAGGGCAGCCCTATCAGGTCCCCTTCCACTCTGGGAGTTTCTTTCTCTGTCCTCTCAATAAATCCTGTTTTCACAAAAAGAAAAAAGAAACCATGACCCAGTTATTTGCTGCATCCGGGAGACTTGGATGCATCCAAGGGATGCATACAGACTTAAAGTTAAAGGATGGAAAATGAGTTTCCAGGCAACTGGATCACAAAGAAGGCTAGAGTTGTGACCGTAATATCAGACAAAACAACTTTTAAACTATCAACAATTTTAAAAGATGCAAAAGGACATAACGTAATGATAACAGTTTGAATCCATCAAAAGGAAATATCCATCCTAAACATATATACATCAAACACAGGAGCACAAGCATTTATAAAGCAACTACTAAGTAAACTAAAAAAAAATATTTACTCTAACAATATTATAGCAGGAGACCTGACTTCCTCATTAAGTGTCCTAGATAGATCATTTAGGCAAAAAATCACCAAGAAGATCCAGAACCTAAACTTGACTCTCGACCAAATGTGTTGTTGATGATTTGATCCTATACGTTGAAAATCCAAGAGAATCTCTCAAAAACCTGCTTGCACTGATAAAGGACTTTGGGAAAGTCTCGGGATACAAAATAAATGTTCAAAAGACAGTTGCATTCCTATACACCAAAAACAAGCATACAGAGATCCAAATTAAAATCACAATACCATTCACAATAGCCAGAAAGTAAAGGAAATACCTCGGCATCTTCCTAACCAGAGAAATGAAAGATCTTTACAATAAGAATTACAAAACACTGCTCAAAGAAATCCAAGAAGACACAAATAAATGGAAAAATATTCCATGCTCATGGATAGGAAGTATCAATATTGTTATAATGTCCATCCTACCAAAAGAAATCACAGATTCAGTGCAATACCCATCAAGCTACCAACATCATTCTTCTGAGACCTGGAAATGATGATACAAAAATACATATGGAAACATAAATGACCACAAATAGCCAAAACAATTCTTAACAAAAGAAACAAAGCAGGGCTATCATGTTTCCAGACTTCAAACTTTACTATAAGGTTACAGTAATCAAAACAGCCTGGGATTTGTACACGAACAAGCATATAGACCAATGGAGCAGGTTACAGATTACAGAAGCAAAGTCTCAATTTCTCAACCAACTCATCTTTGACAAAATCTCCAGCAACAACTACTGAGAACCTATTCAGTAAATGGTGCTGGCAAAACTGACTAATCACACGTGTAAGATTGAAACAGGACCCCCTACCTATCACCATATGCAAAAATTAACTCTAAATGGATCAATGACCTAAAAGTACAGCCTCAAACTATAAGAATCTTAGAAAATGCAGAAGACACCCTTATGGAAATTGGAACTGGCAGCCAATTTCTAGTCAGAACCCTAAATGCCCGTACCTTAAGAAATAAGGTAGACAAGTGGGACCTCATGATACCCTATGAGTTTCTGCAAAGCAAAATAAACCATCAAGAGAACAAGGAATTAGCCTGCAGAATGGGAATTAATATTTGCCAACTGTGTATCAGACAAATGCCTAACATCTAGGATCTACAAGAAACTCAAATGCGCCGAAAGGAAACAAACAAACAAACAAACAAAAACAGCCCTGTTAAAAAGCAGGCAAAAGACATGAATAAACTTCTCAAAAGAAGATATATGGGTAGCCAACACACACATAAAGAAATGCTCAGTCTCACTCATCATCAGAGAAATGCAAATCAAAACTACATTGATATATTACCTAACCCCAGTAAGAATGACCATCATTAATAAAACAAACAACAACAGATGCTGGCGAGGATGCGGAGAAAAAGAATGGCTTATATACTGCTGGTGGGAATGCAAACTAGTGCAACCTCTTTGGAAGACAGTGTGGCAATTTCTAAAAGAACTAGAAATTGACATTCCATATGACCCAGCAATTCCCCTATTGGGAATATACCCAGAGGAACTCTAATAATTCTACAAAAAAGATACCTGCGCGCACACACACACACACACACACACACACACACACACACATTTGTTACAGCTCTATTCACAATAGCAAAAATATGGAACCAATCACACTGCCCATCGAAGCTAGACTGGATAAAAAAAATGTACATATACACAATGAAATATTATGCAGCCATAAAGAAGGACGAACATATGGACTTTGCAGCTACTTGGATGGATTTAGTGTTGTTCATACTCAGTGATCCGTCACAGAAACAAAGAACAGAGTACCATATGTTCTCACTCATAAGTGGACCTTGAATAATTATGTACTGTAAGAAAGGGATTGGCAGTAGTGAGAAACTGTCAGGGGAGGGGGTTGGGATTGGCAGTTGAAGGAAACTGTTAGGGGAGGGAGGGGCATACTTCATTAACAAGTGTACCTGCATAATCAATGTTTGTATACCTAACCCTGAATTATACCCCAAATCTTCATAAGAAAAAAAATAAGGGATGCTGGATTTTATCAAAAGATTTTTTCTGTATCTAATAATATCACCACGTAGTTCTTGTTTTTGCATCTGTTGATGTGTTTAAATGTATTTATAGTCTTGTAGAAATTGAACCAGTCCTGCATCTCAGGGATGAAGCCTTCTTGCTCATGATGGATGATTTTTGAAATGTGTTCTTGGATTAAATTTGCTAGAATCTTGTTGAGAATTGTTGCATCTATGTTAATAAGGGTTATTGGTCTGTAGTTTTCTTTCTTTTTTGGATCTTTACCCAGTTTGGTTATCAGTGTGGTCTTGTAGAAGTTAGCTTTGTAAAATTAATTGGGGTGAAGTCCAACTTTCTCAATTGCCTGGAATACTTTTAATAGGTTTGGCATCATTTCCTCCTTGGATTTTTTGTATAATTCCTCTAGAAATCCATGTGGTGCAGGACTTTTTTTGGTATGTGGTTTTCTTACAACAGAGTCAATTTCCTGGGTTGTCATTGGTCTATTTAATGTCTCAGTGTCTCCACATTTCATCCTTAGAAGGTTGTATGATATCAGAATGTCCTCCATTTTATTTAGGTCATCAAGCTTGTTTTTATACAGTTGTGCATAGTAATCGTTTTTATTCTTTTGTATTTCCTTGGGGTGAATTGTGATTTGACCTTTTGCATTTATTATTGTGTTTATTTTGGCTTTTTCTCTCTTTCTCTTGTTCAGTCTGGCTAGCGGTCTATCAATCTTTTCATTCATTCAAAGAGCCAGGATTTTGTAATGTTAATATTTTATATAATATTTTTTTCTTCTATATTCCTTATTTGGGCACTTACTTTGGTGATCTGGATTCTTCTGCTAAAGTTGAGGTTTCTGTGGTCTTGTCTTTCCAGCTCCCTTAGGTGATTTGCTAGCCTGTTAACTTATGATCTTTCCATTTCCTTGATGTGTATTCATAGTGATATAAATTTCCCTATTAGAACTGATTTCATGGCATCTCACAGACTTTGGTAAGACATTTCTTTATTTTCATTTGTTTCCAGGAATCTTTTAATTTCTGTTTTGATTTCCGTGCTGACCCAGTAGTCATTCAGTACCATGCTGTTTAGTGTTCATGTCTTCGTGGGCTTGGGGAAGTTTTGTTAGTGTTGATATTTATTTTTATTCCACTGTGGTCTGAGAAGGTGCATGGCAGTATTTTGATCTTATGAAATATGTTTATGCTTGACTTATGGCTGAGCATATGACCTATCTTGGAGTACATTCCATGTGGTGATGAGTAGAATATATATTCTGTGGTTGTTGGGTGGAGTGTTCTATCGTTATCTATTGTCCATTTGGCCAAGGGTCCAGTTGAGTTTCCAGAGCTCTTTGTTTATTTTTTACCTCAATGATCTATCTGTGATTGTTTGTAGAGTATTTAAGTCCCCAGTTCTAATAGTGTCAGAGTCAATATTTTTTTCTGTTTATTTAGTAGTTGCTTTATGAACACTTTTGTTCCATTGTTGAATGGTTGTAAGGTTTGGATGGATATATCTTTGTTCATGGATTGAACCTTTTATCATCATGTAGTGTCCTTCAATTTAAAAAAAATATAACTTAAAAATTGTTTTTTCTAATATTAAGATTACTATTTCTGTCTTCTTTTTGATCCATTAGCCTAGAAACTCCTTTTCTTTCCTTTTACTTTGCGTTTGTGTGCCTTTCTTGTTGTAAGATAAGTTTTCTGAATGTTGTCATTTTTTTAATCCATTTTGACTTACTATCTCCTTTCAGTGGTGCATTTAGTCCATTCACATTGAGGCTGATTATTGAAATGTGATTGTTTATCTCCAACACTAGGTTCTTATAAAGTGTTTTGTTTATTTGTTTGCTTGTTTTCTTTTAATTTCTGCATTGATAAATGTGTGTCTTTTCAGATTTACAGTCACTCTGTGTTCTCTGTTCATTCTGTGCCTCCTATTCTCTTGGGAAATTCATGGTCATTATTTTATTTCTTTCTTCTGTGCTTAATACATTTTTAATCATCTCCTGTAGAAGTGGTCTGGAAGCTGCATAATCTCTTAGTGATTGGATGCATGTAAAGATTTTAATTTTCCATGACTGGTGAAGCCAAGTAGTGTTTCTGCTGATAGGTCTGCTGCTATTCTGATTGGTTTTCCTCAGTTGGATGTCTGACCTTTCTCTCTTGCTACCTTTAGAATTTTTATTTTGTGTAGGTGAAAAACTATGTGTCTAGGGATTGGTCTTCTCATTTGCTCTCTTGTCTGGGTTCTCTGTATCTATTGTGTTTGGATGGTCACATCTCTGGTGATTTGGGAAAAGTTTTCATGGATAACCTTTTGTAATACTTGCTCCAAGTAGTTTTCCATTTTCTTTTCTTCTTCTAGGCTACCAATCAGGTTTGCATTCAACCTCTTGGTGAAATCACACTTCTCTTGGAGGCATTGTTCTTTCTTTCTGAGTTTTTCCTCTATGTCTTTTACAGATTGGTTTAACTCCATGTTTTGATCTTCAAGTTCTGAGATACTTTCTTTTGCTTGATTAATTCTGCTTTCTGTTCTTGTCATCTTGTTATTTATTTCCTGGATTAAATTTTATGCCCAAAATCTCTGTTACAAGTTATTTGAGTGTTGCATCTTGATCTTGTCTTTCTTTAGTCTTATCCACTCGTTTTATCTATTCTCTAATTCCTGTTTTATTCTGGGGCCAGTCATTGATGACTTCTATTGTTTGTGCTTCAAAGTCTGATTTTTCAGGTGTTTTCAATTTGTTACACTGGGAATTACCTGTGTTCTTCTGTTGAATTTTCCTCATTTGTGACAGATCTCCTTTTAATCTCTTTAATTGAATTATGTAGTGGCAGTGGGAAAGGTTTTGACTTCTGATCTTTGCTCAGCCCTCTATTTTTCCCTGATAAGTACTCTGAATTTGTTCTATTTTGAAACACGTCTATGATTGGGAAGTTTTGCTGACCCTTGTAGTTTTGAGAATCGAATAAAGTGGAGGATGGGCAGCTAAGAATCAGAAACTACTTACAAATCACAATGTTTGCTGATTGTGCTATGAGTTTCCTGAGACATACTCTGCACCAGCACTCTTTATGATAATGCAATGGATACATGTGTGTACTCCTTGAGTCCATTATACTACAACAGCAATGAGGAAAACAGAACAAAGTAGAATGAAATAAGTCAAACAAAATAAAAAAAAACAATTAAAGAAAGCATGCAAATGCAGAAACCAAAGGAAAAAACAATTAAGCACACACATACAAACAAAAACCAAAACTAATGTGAGAAAAAAAACATAAAAAAGAATTCAAATTGAACCCTCACATCTACATTCAAACACACATTAAACTAAAAAAAAGAGAAGAACAAACAAACAAAAAACTGAAGCATGAACACTCAATCCTTCACATACACACAATGAACAGAAAATAAAAAATTAAATAAAGAAAAAAAGAAAAAGAAAAGAAAAGGAAGTAGGGAATATTGATCAAACCCTCACATACACAGTCATGCACAAAGGGGGGAAAAAAAGAAAAAGAAAACAAAAAGAAAAAAACACCTATCCTGTTTTAGCAGATTCTGTAATTGTTCCTCTTGGATGTTCACAGGTAAGCCCCTTCCAGTGTCTCTTGTTGAGCTGTGGCATAATTCACAACCTCCCCAGTATGTGGCCAGGAGAAGGAGAAGGAGGTAGTGAGGGTGGGTGATGATTCATCCTCCTTCCCATGCTCATATGGTGAGAAGGATCCCCTCTGACAGGGAAGTGCAGTATTGTCTCTTCCCCTGGTGCCATTGTGGGGGCATTCCGGCCAGACTTATCCTAGAGTAGATAATGGCTGATTTCCAGGCTCTATCTGAGTTCATCCCTCTCAGTCATGTCCCAGTTGTGTGGGTCTGATGTTCAGAGGATTACTTTGGGGAGAGTGTCGAGTCAGCTTCAGACTCAATGCTGATCTCCTTAGGGGACTTCTTCATCCTTTTCTAAACATACTGTTTTTCCCATGGCTGAATCAGTGTAGGTAGGGAGTTTGGTGCTTGAGACTAAGCACTCATCCTGTCCCTCTGCAGTTTGTGCTTTCAAGATATTGCCTATGGATCATGATCAGTCCCTAAGTAGTTAATCTGCTGCTCACAGAGATTGGGTCTGTTGCTCCATGGTGAGCAAGCCAGAGCACTTTCTTGCCCAGTTTTCAAGATTGTGGCATGGTGCTTGCTGTCTCCAGTGGGACTCTGCCTTTGGGATTTCTTGCTGTTCTCCCTCTGCAGCCCTTCCTGCCAATGTCCAACTAGCTGCTGCAGGAGTGAGACAGAGCCTGGAGCCAGCAGTCACTATCAGCACAATCTTTCTGAGAAGGGCTTTGCTGCTTAAAAAAATAGTACTCAGCTTGTGCACCCTGGGACACATTAGGGTCTAATTGCAGCAACTGTGGCACCAGCCACTTCACCAGGAGAGCCTTCAGCACTAGTTCCTAAGTCCCCACTCAATCAGCCACTCACATGTAAATTTATAGACACATATGAAAAATTTTCCATATACTCACTCTCTCACACTGGGACTCCCATTGTCCAACTGGTTCTCCTGCCATCTTCTCTATACCACTGGTATGATTCTGTACCTTGGAAACTCAGGGGAGTTTGTCAATAACCTCTTTCTACTGATAAACAACTTGGTAAAGTTTTGGGGTACAAAATTAACATGCAGAAGACAGTTGCATTTCTATACACAAGCAGACAGAGAATGAAATAAAAAGCAAAATCCCATTCACAATAGCCACAAAGTAATAGCCATCCTACCCAAGGCAATCTACAGATTTAACACAATACCCATTAAATTACCAACACCACTTTTCTCAGATCTAGAAACAACAATACAGAAATTCATATGGAAGTATAAATGACACAAAGCAATTCTCAGCCAAAGAACAAAGCAGGAGGCATCACGCTTCCAGACTTCAAACATTATTATAAGGCTACAATAATCAAAACAGTCCAGTATTGGTAGAAGAACAGGCATGTAGACCAAGAGACCAAGATAGAGATTCCAGAAGCAAAACCTAAAATCAATCTATGAAAAAGATACCTGCATGCACATGTTTATTGAAGCATTGTTTACAATAACAACACCATGGAACCAATCCTGCTGCCCATCAAAAGTGGACTATATAAAAAAATGGTACATATACATGATGAAATATTATGCAGTCATAAACAAGGACCAAATTGTGAACTTCACAGCAACTTGGATGGATTTAGAGTCTATAATACTCAGTGGTCTCTCATAGAAACAAGCAACTGAATACCAATATTCTCACTCATAAGCAGACCCTGAATATTTATCATAATACTATAAGAAAGGAATTGGCCATAGTGGGAGAGTGCCATGGTGGATGCACACTTTACCAATAAGAGTGCCTGTTCTCAAACTAGATGAAAAGGGGACCAAAGTGAGGCTCAAACTTTACCTGTACAGTGGCCATTTGTATATCTAATCCTGAATTGTATCTGACATTTTAAAAATAAAAAACAAAAAAACAGAATACAACCGGGCTCGGTGGCTCAGCCTGTAATCCCGCGCCTTTGGGAGGCTGAGGTGAGTGGATTGCCTGAGCCCACGGGTTCAAGACCCGCCTGGGCAAGTGAGACCTCATCTCTACAATAAATCAAAAGAATTAGCCAGGCGTGG
>CAUYQG010194357.1:0-11187 GCA_963574415.1 Tarsius wallacei
TCGGTGGCTCAGCCTGTAATCCCGCGCCTTTGGGAGGCTGAGGTGAGTGGATTGCCTGAGCCCGCGGGTTCGAGACCCGCCTGGGCAAGCAAGACCTCATCTCTACAATAAATCAAAAAAATTAGCCAGGCGTGGTAGCGCGCACCTGTAGTTCCAGCTACTTGGAAGGCTGAGGTGGAAGGATCGCTGGAGCCCAGCAGGTTGAGGCTGCAGTGGCTGGGAGCGGCCACTGCACTCCAGTCTGGGCGACAGTGAGACTCCAACTCAAAAAAAACCCAAAAAAAATTTAGTGTCATTGTTATAGGTAACTCTAAGAAGACTATCAATCCAGAGAAATTAGAGCCTGTTGTATACCACCTACTTAGTGACAGGTATTTTTTAGTTAGATAAGACTCCAAAATATTGCACCTTATATTGCCAGTCAAGTTCAGCATATGTTCCCAGTTAGCACATGGAACCTCCTTTGATGAGAACCTCAAACACAAAATTGCTTTGGTGTCATCATAAGACTATAATCATAGGTGGAGTTAAAGAATTGGGCTGTGTGAATGTTACTTTGGCTATGAAAAAGCAAATTATTTTGTAGTATGGTAAAATATTAAGAGAAATTGTGCCAGTGATTTGATGAAGATGACCTTCTGAGAAGAAGCTCAAGGCATTCTGAGATAATTATCAATGCATTTTAATGTGTTTCAAGTCATACATTTATTTCTACCATCATGACAAGTAATGAAATGTATGAGTAGCCAAAATCACCATGTGTTTGAAGATAACAAAGAACACAAAATACCAAAAGTGCCATTTTAATTGGTTTTCTTGATATTATTATTATAAATTGTACTCTTTGAAATATAGAAACCAAAGTATTTGATTTTGCTGTCATTTTCTAACATTTATTAAAAGCCTCAGCTGAAAATGTTCAAGAAGACTACAGAGAAAAAAAAAATCTATGTTTTGTTTTGCTGATGTATGTATGGAAATTTGTGTCTTCTGTTGCTGTGAGTTACAACCAGTGAAATTCACTCTGTGTGATTGGTTTTGATATAGTTTATGTCCATGAAGTCTACACTTCATTTCAAGTATGAATAACCCAGGTCATTTAGACACTGATCTTCAACAGAATTGCACAAAGCTCTAGCTTTCAAAAGAATATAGTGTTGGAACAAGAAGGGAATATTTTTCCACAAATACATTTTAAGAATGTTAGATTAATTTTAGGAAATTAATTTTTAAAAGTTAAGCAAAGATTTCCAAGTATTTGCAATTAGGGGTACAGTTAGCATAAATAGCTGAAGTTAATTATTTTGAGAAGTGAAAGATGTCAAATCGTTAAGAAAAAGGAAAAGAAAGTACATTTCAAATAGATTTTTTTCAAGTTTCTTACAAGTTCAAATTTTCTGTGATAAAAAAAGTAATTACTGTTCATTTGTCTTTGATCTTCTTTTCCTTGTTGCCTTTAACAATTTTTAAACAGAATTTTTTTTAATCCTAAAATAATTGCTATGCTGAAAAGTACCATGACAGAAAGACGAAACAAATTGAAAATCAAATTTATAAAGAAGCATGAGTTTTCCTAAGTAATCTAATGCTTGAACACTACGATCTCAGATTAACCATAGGATTTGTCAAATATTAGGGTATTTGTAATACTGCATTTCTCCTAGTCAATCCCCAATTCAGAAAATCTTTAATTATTTTTACTCATTTTCAGCTGTAAAAGATTACCTCTAGAGTATATATTTTTAAGAAAGTCTAGGTCAAGAAATAAAAACCCTTAACATTGTGAAGTAATATTTTTCGTGTTGTAGCCTGTATTATAAATAATTCAAATGACAGGTAAAAATTATATTGGGGCACATAATTTAATGTAGTGGCCTACTCCAGATTAAAATTATTTCCCAAAGATTTTCCGATCATTGAGATTAAAGCCAGAGTACACTAGAAAACACATTTATTGCTACTCTGGCAAGTAAATGTGAAAAAATGGGTCACTAACTTGAACAAATGTGGCCCAGAAGACTATTTTAATGAGAAGAACGTTATATTGGTATATATTATCTAAGTGACAGCTGACATCAATCAGTCTCACTGAAGAACTACACCCTTCACTTATTAGTCTAAGAAAAAGCCATATGTAGTACAAATCCACAGGGACTAGCCACTTTTCAACCCAGAACTGTCAGAGTTTTAATTAGAGAAGAATCAAATAACACACACATACTCGAGTAATAGTCTAGATGATCCTCATTTCTATCACCTGATAGCCAACAGGGACCTAACTTAGACATAAAAATCACAGTGAAAATCAAAGAGAGTAAAGATTAAATGAGAAAGAGCACACACAACATACAGCATCTTGTCTAGCAAACACATGAGAAGCTCTCCCTTTGCATTCCGCCTTTGTTTCTTTCAGTTTTTTCTTCTTGCTCTCCCTTCTCCTTTTTCCAATTATCTTTTATTTATTTTTACTTTTTAAAATTTTTTTGAGTTGGAGTCTCATTCTGCCGCCCAGGCTGAAGTGTGGTAGTATGCTCAAGACCACCATAGCCTCAACCTGCTAGACTCAGGTGATCTTTCCACCCCAGTCTTCCAAGTAGCTTATTTTTTATTTATTTTTTTTGATTTATTGTAGAGACGAGGTCTCGTGAAGTTGCCCAGGCTGGTTTAGAATCCCTGGATTCAGGCGATCCTTTTGCCTCCGCCTCCCAAAGTGCTAGAATTACAGGCGTGAGCCACTGCACCCAGCTCCTTTTTCTGATTTTAGTTTAAGTAAAGTTTATTCACAGAAAGCATGGATGATTTAGGGTTATGTAACATGTTAGATGGATAAATCTAAGTTAAAGGGAAAATCATGATTATTTTAATAGATTTTAAAATGTATTAGGTAAAATTCATTATCCATTCCCACATTTAAAAATAGCCAATCTGAAGTAGGAATGGATTAAAAAAAAAAAACTTGTGCAATGTAATACAACATACGATTTTCAAGCAACATTTAATTTTTTAAAAAAATAGATAAGTGCTGGTGACATTGCTAGTATGCACAGTTTATTTTGCAACATTACTAATTTGTGATTTCAAATTTAGCTGGTTGACAAAGTAATGAGTCCAGACAGAACAGGCAATCTCTTTCTTTTCTTGAAATCACTATTTTAAATCTCCGTTTATTTTCTCAAAGACTCATACTCAATATTTCTCACTCACTTTAAACCAATGGCACTGCCTACTTTCTTACAACAAACAACAACAACAACAACAAAAATGGGAGACAGAAGCAGCAGCTCTGATGTAGGAAGTCCTTCCAGTTTTGCTATAATCTGAATGTAATCTCAAAATCCCATTTTGTTTTTCTCCAGTAGAGAATCACATCTGCAATATCTTCAGGAATCTTATTTCTTCAATAATCTCATGTTTACGTTGTAAACAATCACTCCTTACTCTTTCTTTCCACTTAGGAGCATGCTTTATTGGTTTGCTTTCTCTTTACACTGTCTCTCACTATAAATGTATTTTGCAGCCGGGCTCGGTGACTCAGCCTGTAATCCTGCACTTTGGGAGGCCGAGGTGAGTGGATTGCCCTAGCCCACGGGTTCGAGACCCGCCCGGGCAACTTGGCGAAACTTCATCTCTACAATAAATCAAAAATTAGCTGGGCGTGGTAGCGCACGCCCGTAGTTCCAGCTACTTGGAAGGCTGAGGCGGAAGGATCGCCGGATCCCAGCAGGTCGAGGCTGCGGTGGCCAGAAGCGGCCACTGCACTCCAGTCTGGGCGACAGAGTGACACTCCAACTCAAAAAAAAATAATAATAAAAATAAATAAATAAATAAATAAATAAATAAATGTATTTTGCTCCTTTCATTTATAGTCAAACTGCTCCAAAAAATAGCTGATTTGTAATGACCATATTTTCCTACCTTTTGCAAGCATTTATATCTACCACAACTAGCAGAAACTTGACACTGCCAAAACTAATTAGATATTTTCATTCATTCAACTGCCCAATCTTGGGTTTTAGGATATCACTTATTTGTTGTTGTTTTTTTTTTGTAATTGCTTCTGTATGATAAATAGCCTGAGGTCTAAATGCATTATTAGTGTTTTATTGCAAAGGATGGGGTGAAAGCATGGAGGCAGACAATGTCTTAATTCTGGAGACACTAAGCTTCCTCAGGCTTTCATGAGAATTAGAAGGAAATATATTGCAGGATCACCTGGCAACTCTTTTCAGCATGTCAATATACCAGGCCCCACTGATTGGAAATCTGCATTTATACACTTTACCTGCTGAATCCCATCTATTTTTATTACTTGAATGACCAATTTAGCTGCAACACAATCACCCTCCTCCTCCTGACTCCACATTTGCATTATTTACATATTGAATTACCTGCTCTATATCTCTCTGCAGATGCCAATGAGCGCCTCAAAATCAATATGTGTAATGAAGTCATCATATTTCCTCCTTTTCTCACTTTCTTCTTAAAAAATGTATTTAACAGCCAGGCTCAGTGGCTCAGCCTGTAATCCTGTGCTTTGGGAGGCCGAGGTGAGTGAATTGCCTGAGCCCGTGGGTTCGAGACCCGCCTGGGCAACTTGATGAGACCGCATCTCCACAATAAATAAAAAATTAGCCGGGGTGATAGCGTGCGCCTGTAGTTCCAGCTACTTGGAAGGCTGAGGCGGAAGGATCGCCAGAGCCCAGCAGGACGAGGCTGCGGTGGCTGGGAGTGGCTCTGCACTCCAATCTGGGTGACAGAGTGAGACTCCAACTCAAAAAAAAAAAAAAGTATTTAACTTCCTAATTTTCATCTCTCAATAAAAAATACCACAACCTATTTATTCCCTCAAGCAAGAAATAGGGAAGTCATTTTTTTTTTTTTTAAGTTAGAGTTTCACTACGTTACCCAGGCTGGGGTGCCGTGGTACGCTCATGGCCACCCCAGCGTTTACCTGCTGGGCTCTGGTGATCCTTCTGCCTCAGCCTTCCAAGTAGCCAAAACTATAGGTGCCCACTACCACACCCGGGCTAATTTTTGATTTATTGTAGAGACGAGGTCCCATCGTGTGGCCCGGGCTGGTCTCAAACCCTTGGGCTCAGGCAATCCATTGCTTTGGCCTCCCAAAGTGCTGGGATTACAGGTTGAGCCATTGAGCCCGGCCTGGGGAAGTCATTTTTGCTTCTCTTTCCTTCTTTCTAAATTTTTCAGAAATTTTTCTTTCAATTTTTTTTTCAGAAAACCTAGTTTATTTTATCTCTTAAATAGGTTAATTTTTTTCTTTATTATTACTACTATTGGTTTCCCGTTTATCAAGCCTCATAATTTCACACCAAAAGTATTATTAGAACTATTAGTCATTAATATTCACTAACATTACTATCTTCAAATATACTTTTCACATTACTGCCAGCATAATATTCCTCAATGCAAGACTTACCATGGCATACTCCTGATTAAAATTCATGATGGCTTCTTTTAGAGATACAGATATATAGAAGATATTTCTTCTGTTTGTTTCTTCTTTGGTATTCCATTTTGCACATGGCCTCTTTTTGGAGTTGTTCCATGTCCTTGGATAATGTATTTTTTAGTGTTTGCTCTGTTTGATTTCATTTTGAGAGGTTTTTACTGAGATAGCTTCAAGCTCAGAGATTCTTTCCTCAACTGTATCCAATCTAGTAAGAAGCCTTTCAAAGTCACTCTTTATTTCTGTTACAATGTTTTTAATCTCTAGTATTTTATTTTTTGTTCTTGTTTCTTAGTATTTCCATCTCTTTATTGACATTGCCTATATGTTTTTGCATGCTGTCTAGTTTATTCATGAGCTCGCTTAGCTTATTAATCACAGCTGTTTTAAATACTTTATCTGGTGATATCAACATTCCTTTTTTGTTTGGTTCTTGCCCTGTCGCTTCAAGCTGTGCTTTTTGACTTTGAATTTGCTTTGTGATTGTTTTTTCTTAATAGCTGATCATGACGATAGATAGAACTGCTGTAAATATGCCTTTAGAAATGTGCTGGTAAGGTGTGGGTAGAGTACCTGTTCTACAGTGTTGTGACTAGGTCTAAGGTTTCAGCGATCCTGGCTTCTGGATTGTGAATTTCACAAGTGCTGCTTAGTTTATTTTTTATTTTTATTTTTTATTTTTTTGAGTTGGAGTCTCACTCTGTCGCCCAGACTGGAGTGCAGTGGCCGCTCCCGGCCACCACAGCCTCGACCTGCTGGGCTCCGGCGATCCTTCCGCCTCAGCCTTCAAAGTAGCTGGAACTACAGGTGCGCGCTACCACGCCCGGCTAGTTTTTGATTTATAGAGATGAGGTCTCGCCAAGTTGCCCAGGCGGGTCTCAAACCTGCGGGCTCAGGCAATCCACTCACCTCAGCCTCCCAAAGGCGCGGGATTACAGCTGAGCCACCGAGCCCAGCTCTGCTTAGTTTCTTGTACCCTCTTTATTTGAGACAGGATTGCTGGAGTGAACTGAAGTTGAGTATTGCCCTTCCCAGGTCAGTTAGGCTCTAATAACATCATTAGTCTCTGGTTAACTAGTTTCTCCTGATGGTAGGACTTGTTAAAAAACAAAACAAAAGAGTGTTCTGGAGTATTTCAAAATGGTTTTTGTCCCCCTACCCTTGCACAAGGGGATTTTTTTTTTTTGAGTTGGAGTCTCACTCTGTCGCCCAGACTGGAGTGCAGTGGCCGCTCCCGGCCACCGCCCCCTCGACCTGCTGGGCTCCAGCGATCCTTCCGCCTCAGCCTTCCGAGTAGCAGGAACTACAGGCGCGCGCTACCACGCCCGGCTAATTTTTTGATTTTATTGTAGAGATGAGGTCTCGTTTGCCCAGGCGGGTCTCGAACCTGCGGGCTCAGGCAATCCACTCACCTCAGTCTCCCAAAGGCACGGGATTACAGGCTGAGCCACCGAGCCCGGCTACAAGGGGATTTTTATGCTGTATTTACTCTGAGAACCTAGTCAAGCTTTATAAGTAAATCTCACAAAATTGTAGGGGCCCTCTGTAACTGGACCTCCTTGAAGTTTTCAACTGAGGGTTGTCCACACGGAGCCCAGCAATTTGACAATTGCAGTTTATGCATTTCTATCCCAGTATTGGTTCCTGTAGTGGTTTCCACTTGTGAGTCTCTGCTCTGGTAAGCCACAATCGGTGGGTCATATTCATCTGTTCATCTCACCAATCTTCAGGGCAGCAGTTTGTCCTGTGTTTTCGCCTATCTTCTAGATCTCAGGAGAGTTGTTAATTTTTTAGTCTGCATGGCTTTTTTATTTATTGTTATGATGAGGTGGTGACTTTTTGGTTCCTAACATGTAGAACCAGAAACCAAAAGTTTAGGAATTCAGCTTTATTTCCAAGTTTCTATGGGTATGGACTGTTATAAGGCTTCAATTTACCTCTTTCTGCTGGCAGTTTCTACTTTCGTTATCCTGTTCCCATTGTAAGTTGTGGGGGTTGGGAAGGAACTGATACATTTTCTTTTTAGTCATTTAAAAGTCAAGTGACTTCACTGCCAGCACACAAGACTTACTAAAATGTTTAAGAAAATCCTTCTGACCCAAAGACAATTAGTACTAGATGAAACTTTGGCTCTAACAAATGAGTAAAGAGTAGTTGGGAATGATAGGTATACAGGTAGGTATAGTTTTAATTTCATATTGCCAAGAAAATAGTGGAAAATCTGATGAGATTTGAAAAAGGTGTTTAATTAATAATGATGTATCAAAAATAATTTCATGGTTTTGATAATTACAGTATGGCTTTGTAAAATGTTAACATTAGGGGAAACTGCTTATAGAAATATGTGAGAACTCTCTGTATAATTCTAGCAACTTTTCCATAAGTCTAAAATTAGCTCTAAATAAGAAGATTAAACATAAAAAATAGACTGCTAGTAGCAAATATTAAAACAATGCATCATGGTGTTTATAATATATAGAAGTAAATAGATTAAAAAAGAATAAAACCTGTGGAAAATATAACATATTGTTTATTGTTTTACATTTCTTACACGGCAAGTTAAATGATACAATACAGTAAGTCCTCCCTTGATGTCAATAGGTTCTTGGAAACTGATTTTCAGTGAAATAACATACAGCAGTTCCTTGAATAACGTTTTGTTCAAGGTCTTTTCATCATAATGTTGATGAGTAAAATAAATTAGTTCTCTTGTACTTTGTTTCGCTAAACCTGCAGTTTTCACAAATCTTTCACCTACCAAAAATGTTAAGTCAGGACTTGCTGTATTTGAGGGCAATCTGTGGTAATACAAAGAGGTACACTGTAAATTTTAGAGCAACATCTTAAAAATAAAAACAATAAAAAGAGCCACAGAGAAGATAAAGTGATTATAAAAACCATCAATTAATCCACAATTAGACAAGATCAAAATCAGATATGTAGGGGAAAAAATCAAGTAGATTTACATCCAACATTATTAATAATTACATCAACTGTAAATTAATTAATCATTTATTTTAAAGGTAATATTGTGAGTTTTTATTTTTTTAACGTAAAACACAACAATATGCTTCTAATAAGAAAAAGACTTTGAAGACGGGTTAAAAATATGTACAATGGGACTTCCAGCAAGATTGCGATGGGGCAGTTTGGTCTCTGAGACCCTCTGTGAAAGAGAACACACATAAAGAGTCTAACTCTCCCAGGGCCTGTGGCTCCCATTGTCAGCAGCCTGCTTTTCACACGCTGCTTGGCTGTCGCCTCAGTCACCTCGGCCACGGTTGCCACAGCGACTGCTGCTGCCACCGCCACTATTGCCCCGCCACTGCCTGGGGAGACCCACGGCTCTGGACCGTGAAGCTCCCCCAAGCACGCTCCACTGAAACTGCCACCGCAGCTGCCACTGCCACACCCTACTCCTTGTCCAAAGCCAGCTTCGTGGAGATCATTTCACACGCTGTGAAGCGGCAGCTGTCACCGCCACTGTCGTTGCCTGCTCCTTCCTGCCCTGGGAGGCCTCCGACTTCTGCCCAGCCTGGTTTGCATTGCTTGGCAGTCTCCAGCTGCAACGGAAAAAGAGATCAGCTGGAGCGGTGAGACCAGCACCACCGGCTTGGGATCCAAGGTAACAACATCAAAATGGGAAGGACAGAAGCTTCTCCCCCTTGCTAAACAGACACAGGCCAGATCTGAGTGGCAGATTTGGTAGGCAGCCCAGATCTGAACCACCCTCCACAGCAGGCCAGGGACAACTGACCCTAACTGTGAACAAATCTACCAGCCTGCAAAGACAGCTAGAGATCAGAGCTGAAAGAAAATTGGACTTAAAGGAAAAGTCTCAGAGTGTGCTTGGTTTCTCGTTTTAATTTTTTTTTCTTTGTCTGTCTTACCCATCTTGTTTTCTCTTCTTTTATCAATAATGTTTTCATACTTACTTTGGTTCTGTTAGTTTACTGACTTTATTCTATTCTATTTTTTCTATTTTTTTTTTTTTTTGAGTTGGAGTCTCACTCTGTCACCCAGTCTGGAGTGCAGTGGTGCAGTGGCTGCTCCCAGCCACCGCAGCCTCGACTTGCTGGGCTCGGGCAATCCTTCCGCTTCAGCCTTCCAAGTAGCTGGAATTACAGGTGTGTGTTACTACACCCGGCTAATTTTTTGATTTATTGTAGAGATGAGGTCTCGCTTGCCCAGGCGGGTCTCAAACCCGTGGGCTCAGGCAATCCACTCACCTCAGCCTCCCAAGGCGCGGGATTACAGGCTGAGCCACCGAGCCTGGCTTATTTTTTCTATTTTTTCTCTTCAGACCCCATCTTTGTATAGAGGAATAGCACACCAATAAGGAGGTTGGTTAGCTTGTATGTTTGTATGATTGTATGTTTTAGTTTTTTCATATGGTTGATGGTTTGTTTGTTGTTATTGTTTTTCTTTTTACTTATATTGGTCTTTATGTTTCTTTTCTTTTGTTAGTTGGTACATTTGTCTGTATTCCCTCTTACTCCTCTCTCTCTCTCTCCACCTCCCTCTTCCCCACACTCCCTGCTCCATCCCCCCCCCTTTTTTTTTTTTACCTCATTTTGCTTTCAGGGAGTAAACCTATAACCCCACTGCATGGACAGATTGAAAGGGAGTGGGAAGTGGGTTCCAGATTATCTATAAACCTGTTAGTGGATACTGGGATCTGCAGATAGATTTTGAATCACAGCTCTGCCCTTAATTAAATCTCAAAACTGCAAAAAAGACCACCCCCAACCTACAGCCCAGCTCCAGAATTGAACAAAGCCAGAAGAGAGGAAATACATCAGAAAGAATAGGAGATTGAACAAACAGAAGTAAAAGCAACCCCTCCACCCCTGAACAATAGAATTAAAGAAGATGGGGGAGAGGGAAGTGAGGAGGAAAAATTTCTACAAATGAAGAAAAACCAAAAGAAGAATATAGGTCTCAGATCCCTGAGAGGTCAGACACTGAGAAAACAGATTTTGGAATGCAAACAATGAAGAGCCCCCAGAATGACTGGTCACATGTGACAAACCCAGACATCAAGACATTAATAGAGAGAATAAAAAGAATTGAGGAGAGACAAGAGGAAAATAGGAAGGAGCTGATAACTGAAATAACAGCAGTAAAGAATACTGTGATTGAAATAAATAACAAACTAATAAGTATGGAAAGCAGACTTAGCCAGGCAGAAGAAAGAATCTCAGAGCTTGAAGACCAAAATACACAACTAACCCAAACTGTGAAAAACATAATAAAGAAGCTTAAAAAGACAGAACAAGACCTTCAAGAGATGAACGATTACTTCAAGAGACTGAACCTAAGAATAATTGGACTTCCTGAGGCAGAGAGACAGAGACCACAGCAAAACAAACATTCCATGAGATTATTCCTTCATCTCATCAGTGATGCAAAAATTCAAACACAAGAGATTCAGAGAACCCCTGTAAGACAACAAATGAGAAGACCAACACCCAGACACATAATAATTTGCCTAAACAAAGTAGGTATAAAAGAAAAAATCCTAAAGGTAGCAAGAGAAAAAGGTCAGACTACCTACCAGGGAAGACCAATTAGAATAGCAGCAGATTTATCTACAGAAACCCTTCAGGCTAGAGAGCTTGGAGTCCAATCTTCAAAGTTCTCAAAGAAAAAAAATTTCAACCAAGAATAACCTACCCAGCCAAGCTAAGCTTCATCAGTGGGGGAGAATTAAAATCTTT
>CAUYQG010194359.1:0-16020 GCA_963574415.1 Tarsius wallacei
AAAAAGAAAGAAATACCAGGTATAAACATGTTATTTAGAAATATGGGGGCAATGGCCAGGTATAGTGGCTCATGCCTGTAATCCCAGCACTTTGGGAGGTCGAGGCAGGAGATTCACTTGAGCCCAGGAATTCAAGACCAACCTGGGCAACATAGTGAGACCTCACCCCTACCAAAAAAAAAAAAAAGTGGCTGAGGGTGTGGAGGGCAAAAGCAGACATTAAAACATATTGTCTCTGGAAGAAGAAATCAGGGGTAAGGAAGGAAGAAAAAGGAACTCCCATTTTCTTTAGTCTTGTAAATCTATTTTTACTATTTTTATTAAATACACACATAAAAATAAAATGAGAATGATGGCATAATACAACATTATTCATTTCATGTTTGAACTTCACAGAAAAATCATAAAGCTAAGTTTGCTTTGCATAAGTATTCAGGAGATCAGTGGATTTTTCCAAAGACATCTTTTACTCCTCTGAGATTCAGATCACCCTCTCTGAAGCACTTATCACCTCTTCATCCTTGTTACTTTGCTCTTCATGTGTTAATTGGTTTTACAATCAAATTCCTGTTTTCATAAATAAGCCATTCTCCCAACACCACTTTAGTCAACTTTATGAAATTCTGCAATCCAACAATCCAGGAGGGGCTGACTGAGAAAAAATCCATTGACTCGTGGGCAGGGATGGATTCTGGGATTAATCCAGTGGAGACTAATTTAATAATTGACAGGTTCATCAGTGAATATTTTGATGGGTCAATGACTTTTGCTACTTTATATGAACTCTAACTGTGACTGCTTGAATAATAAATACTCAGGCAATAAGCATTCTGTGTATGGTAACATTGATGCCAGGTGGTGTATGGTATGTTGTTCCATGGATTATTTGTCTCTGCCACAGAAAGGAATTTCAGAGTGAGTTCAAAGTATAGTTTAAGACAGAATTTATTAGAAAGAAAAAGACATGCTCAAAGAACATGGGTGCCTTAAGAGAAAGGACACATGCTTGCCTTTCACAAGAAACGTTATATATTTAAGAGGGAAGTCCCCCAAAACTGGAATTTATTTATAAAAAATTGTGTGTTTATTCTTGCGTGCTTAAACTTCAGTACCCTCTGTTTGATGCAATACATCTATCGAGACACCTTTTCCACTGCTCAAAACAGTTTTTGAACTATTAATTTTGATGCCTTTTAGTGCTTCTGCCAGTTTTTGTTTCACCCCTTCCACATCAGCAAAATGTTTCCCTTTGAGGACTTTTTTTTTTTTTTCATCTAGAGAAACAAACAAAAAAGTCACTCGGGGAGAGATCGGGTGAATAGGGAGAGTGGGACACAGTAGTCATGCCATTTTTGGTCAAAAACCGCTGAATGCTCAGCATGGTGTGGGCAGGTACATCATGGTGAAAGGACCAGTCACCTGTTTGCCACAACTCAGGATGTTACTTCAGCAATTCATGATGCAACCCTCAAAAACTTCCAGATAAAAATTTTGGTTGACCATTTGATCTGGAGGAACAAATTCTGAGTATACTACAAGAGGCATGCCCTCCAAAAGATAATTCTGGGGTCTTTTTGTGCCCTCTCCCCAACATTTACAATGAAAATTAAGCAAACCATGAGCTAAGAGTGGAGAGCTGCAGGTATCTGGTCATAAGTTTTGACTACCATCTCTCAATCTTTTAAGGTCATAAGAATCTTCTAAATAATGAAAGTTACTGTCTACCTAGATTTGGGCTTTTCTTAGAACATCATTTCTGTGTTTTTAGAAATATGGGGGCAATGGCCAGGCACTGTGATTTACTGTACCAGTAGTTCCGCATTCCAAATTACAAGGTGGTCAGGTCTGACATGCCTAGTTGGATAAAGGTCGTGTATGGATAAGAAAGACATCTGAACATTTACCCTATTTTAGTTTAGACCTGCCTAAGAAAACCTGCCTAACTGTTTCTAAACTATGTTAACTATGCCTGCCTCAACATCAACTGTCACATTTATTCCTCACACATTGGTTTACCACCTGGTTGATTCTAATGTGGAAGAAGACAGTCCAGAGGCAGGAAATAGAAAGGAGAAGTGAAAAGGGACAGGACTAAATAAGCTATGCATTTTATAACCAGCCTCTAAGTGCTGGGAGCTAACCGAAACCCTCAAATTTAAAACTCATTCGTTCAAAATCATTTATGCATTGATTGAATACAATGTACAACAGACTGGACTAGGCACTGTGGTTACAAAAAAAGGAAAGAAGGAATGAGTTAGCAACCCATTCACACTCTACAAGGGAATCAGATATGTAAACAAATTATCACAATTCAGTTGTGCTTGAAAAAGCACAATAGTAAGAGTGTGAATAAGGTTCAAAGTGCACAGGGGAGTGTAGGGAAGGAATATCCTCCCTCACCCCATCACTAGGTTCATACTAAGGCCCCTATAACAAAAGGCAGATTACAAAGAGCACACACACTTATGTAATATAAGCTTTACATGACACGAGAGCCTTTGGAAATGAAGACCCAAAGAAACAAGAACACAAGTATTTTGAAGAAGTAGGTAGTCATGGGGAAGCAAAAACAAAGGGGTGCGATGTAGTGGTAACCAATCGAGCGGAACTTAGCAAGTCCTGTTTGTTTACATTCTTCTAGGTGCCTCTGTGTGCAGAGATTAGGATGTTCCCAATGTCCCTCTCCTCTGGGCACAAAGAGGATACCTCTGGAATGAGAGTCGTATGGCTCACTTCAGGGGAGAAGTGTGAGGGAAAAGTGAGAGTAATGCATTTACTAGGATATAGCTCATCTGTTTGGGTACTTTATGGTAAGCATGCCTGGAATGAACACATTTATGGGACCTAGCCACTGGAAAGCATGAGTGTGGAAGTATATGAAGATGTTTCCTGACCTTTTTGTGTAAGTGCTATCTGCATGCATCACTTAAAAACCTCATATGTTCATTCTGGGCCAGGGTGCATCTTCATGTAGCAAGGGAGGACTTGGAGCTGAACTGGAGGCAAGGAGGGTTCCAGATTTCTCCAGGCTTGGCCCAAGACTTCATACCATCTGTATCTTTTGAGTTATCAATACAAGCCAATGTTGGGTAAGATTGTTGAATCTTGTGAATCTGATTGAACAATTAATCTGTGTTACTCCAGAAAGGTAAACAATAACGTTATTATCTCCATATGACAGAAGAAAAACAAAAGCTTAGCAAGGTTTAAACCTTGTCCAAGCTTACCTAGCTGTTGATGAGCAGACCAGGATAGCAACCAGGGCTCAGTGACTTTCTGCCACAGCATGTAGCTGACTGGTTGGTGGTGCTAGTCCCTAAGATAGGAATGAAATCAAATCATTCCCCTCATCTCTGAACACGATCATAGACATACACATACATAACACAATTCTGTTGGCATTCTGGCATAATTGTTCTGTCGAGGCCACAGGCTAAATGAGATAGCCAAACATTTTTCCCACTTCACTAGCAGGATTTCAGCTGAATTTTTTTTTTTCAAGGCAGCAGTCATTTACCTTATAAGGAATTGAAAGAGGTTCCAGGGAAGAAGATGTAGTCAGCACAGTCCAACATGTCTATAGGACACCAGTTGGGGATTTCTAGTAGACACTTGACTATCCAAATCAAGTACTATGCTAAAAAGAATGATCAGGGCTGGAGATACAGATTTGGGAACCACCAACAATCATGCAGAAAGTGGGCTGTGGGTGGGAAAAATGAGCCAAGAATAGAAACTTTGGGCAATACCAATTCTCAAGGCGAGGACAGAAGAGGAGCTTGTGATATAGCAAACTAAAAAGAAAAGCTTAGAGAGGTGTGAAAAATTATAAAACTGTGTCACCAATGTCAGGTAAGGAGAGTTTCAAGGAGAAAATGGTCAACCATTGTGCCCAATGAAGTCCAATAACATGACAAAAAAAGACTCGTGGATTTGGCAGTTAAGAGATCACCAGCCAGTGGCCTTAGAAGCCATTCAGGGCAGTGGTGACCAAGGTCAGACTACAGTGGCTTCAGGAGTGTATCTTAATGTAGCAAGGGAGGACTTGGGAGGAGATGAAAAAGTGGAGTGAAGAAACATTGATAGGAAGGAAGAAAAGGAGAGAATACTCAGAGACTAAAGCAGAGGTTTTGGGGAAATTTTTTCTGTTAGAGGAAATAGTTATATATTTGTGGGTATTAGGAAAAGGAATCAACAGAAACGGAGACATTAAAGTCACCAGAAAGAAAATGGGGCTGGGCTCGGTGGCTCAGCCTGTAATCCCGCACTTTGGGAGGCCGAGGTGAGTGGATTGCCTGAGCCCGAGAGTTCAAGACCCACCTGGGCAACTTGGCAAGACCTCATCTCTACAATAAAAAAAAACAGTCTGAGCGACAGAGTGAGACTCCAGCCCAAAAAAAAAAAAAAAAAAAAGAAAATGGAAAGAGCTTAACAACAACAACAAAAAGGGAATAAACTCAAGAGTAAAGGTGGAAAAATCAGCCTTGAAAAGAAGGGGACATTCTGAGGCTGGAGAGAAAGGGATAGGCAGACCTACTTAGAGCTGGGCTGATTTAGTCTCTGTTGGCTGGGAAATGAGTAAAGATGGGAAAGTTAAATAAAATGTGTGCCCATAATCAGTCTGGTCTATATTTATTTCTCTGTAACCATAGAGGCAGCATATTCTAGTGTTGTAGATGCTGAAACCCAACCTGCTGCTTTGAATTTCATTTCTGGCCATGACACGCTTTTTCATGGAAGGTCATATTTATATCACGGCAGGAAAATCACAGCAACTGTGCTCGGTCTTCATAGCTTATTAAAAAGATTCAGAACATGTGAGACAGATAATTCCAGCTCTTCAGCGTCCTTGGAGCCCTAATATTGTTTTTATTAACACAACAATAACCTTGATAATGTGGTATAACCTGGACTAATTTTAGTTATTTACCCTATATTTGCTGCATCAAAATAATATGTAAGATAGCTAAAAATAAAAGTACAACTGGACAGTTAAAATAGATTAAAAAGAAAAAAATCACAACTATGACAAAAATTTAAACAACAGCAATTACAGAAATGTACATTTAAAAAATGAGGCACCATGTGTTAAATAATCAAAAGCAGAGTCAAGGCCAGGAGCAGTGCCTCACACCTGTAATCCAGCATTTTGGGAGGCCAAGGCAAGAGGATTGCCTGAGTCCAAGAGTTTAAGACCAGCCTGGGCAACATGGTGAGACCTCATCTCTACAATAAAAATCAAAAAATTAGCCGGGTGTGGTGACGCACACCTATAGTCCCAGCTACTTGGAAGACTGAGGCAGAAGGATCACCTGAGCCCAGTAGGTTGAGGCTGCAGTGGCCATGATCATGTCACTGTACTCCAGCCAGGGTAACAGAGTCTGACTCAAAAAAAAAAAAAAGTAAAAAAAATTATTAAATCCATGTAGGGTAGACTGTAGGAAAATAGTAAGATGGAAATTGCCAGTCAGAACTTAAATTGGTTCTGTTCTTCAGATAATTTGCTCACACTTACTGGTCACTTATACTACATCAGACACTGCTCTAATATGTACTCATCTAATTTCTATTGCTACCTCAGAGATAGAGTATGTTAGCACTATTGTCTCCATTTTCCAGATAAGGAAACCAGGGCACAGAAAGGTTAAGAAAATTGACCAAAGTCATATAGCAAATAAATGACCCAGCTGCAATTCAAAACCAGGTAAACTGACTTCGAGGCCCTTGCTCTGAGTTAATACTTGGAACCAACAGTTCTCAAACTGATATCAGCACCTCACAACATTCTTGGTCTCAGGATTCTTTACATTTTTAAAAATTACTGAGGTTTCCACGATAAAACACTCAACAAACTAGGAACAGAAGGAAACTTCTCAACATGATAAAGGGCACTTATGAAAAACCCACAGCAAACTTTATACTCAGTGATGAAAGACTACAAACTTTTCTCTAAGATCAGAAATAAGACAAGGATGCCTACTTTCACCACTGCTATTCAACAGTGTACTAGAACTCCTAGCCAGAGCAATTCAGATTGGAAAGGAGGAAGTAAAATTATCTTTATTAAGAGATGGCATTCTCCTATATATAGAAAATACCAAAGAATATACACAAAAACCATTAAAGCTAATTAAGGAATTCAGCAAAGTTGGAGGATACAAGATCAACACCCAGAAATTTGCTGTATTTCTCTATTTTAGTGATGAACAATCTGAAAATAGAATTTTATAAAAATAGCAACAAAAAGAATTAAATTAGTCAAGGAGGCATGAGACTAATACAATGAAAACTACAAAACATTGCTGGGGAAACAAAGAAGATCTAAATAACTGGAAAGGCAACCTGAGTTCATGAATTGAAATATTTAATATTATTAAGATGGCAATTCTACTCAATGTGACCTACAGATTTAATGCAAACTGAAAAGCTGATACTAAAATTGATGGGGAATCACAAAGGGTCCTGTTTAGACAAAATAAAATTTTAAATTAATTAATTGATTTTAGAGATAGAAGTCTTGCTATGTTGCCCAGGCTAGATTCAGACTTCTGGGCACAAGGGATCCTCCTGCCCCAGCCTCCTAAGTAGTTGAGATTACTGTGCCTGGCCAAAACAATCTGACAAAGCAAAATAAAGTTGGAAGTCTCATATTTCCTAACTTCAAAACTACAAAAGTATAAGAAGCAAGCCAGTAGGGATAAAGATCAATGGAACAGAATTGAGAATCCATAAATAAACCCAAACATCTATGGTCAATTGATTTTCAATAAGAATGCCAAGACCATTCAATGGGAGAAAGAACAAACTCTTCCACAAATGGTGCTGGGACAACTGGATATAGCCACATGCAAAAGAATGAAGGTGGACCTCTGCCTCATGCCATATATAAGAATTAACTAAAAATGGATCACACACCAAAGTACAGGTGCTAAAACTCTTAGAAGAAAATATAGGAGTAACCCTAACCAGAGACGTGAAAGACCTTTACAATGAAAACTACAAAACACTGCTCAAAGAAATCAAAGATGACACAAATAAATGGAAAAATATCCCATGCTCATGAATTGGAAGAATCAACATTGTGAAGATGTCCATCCTACCTAAGGCAATCTACAGATTCAATGCAATACCCATCAAATTACCAGCAACATTCTTTTCAGACCTAGAAAAAACAACACAAGAATTCATATTGAAACACAAATGACCAAGAATAGCCAGAACAATCCTCAGCAAAAAAAAAAAAAAAAAGGCAGGTGGTATCCCACTACCAAACTTCAAACTTTACTATAAAGCTACAATCATCAAAACAGATTGGTATTGGTATAAGAACAGGCATATAGACCAATGGAACAGAATTGAGAGTCCAGAAGCAAAACCTGAATTTCTCAACCAACTCATCTTCGACAAAGCTACCACCACATACCACTGGGGAGAGGAGAACCTATTCATTAAATGGTGCTGGGAAAACTGGCTGACCACATGCAGAAGATTGAAGCAGGACCCCTATTTATCCCCATCCACAAAGTTAACTCCAATTGGATCAGAGACCTAAATGTAAAACCTCAAACCATAAGAACATTAGAAAATGAAGGACATACCCTCATGGATATTGGAACTGGCATCCCATTCCTCAGCAAAACCTGAAACCCACAGGCCATAGGAGATAAGGTAGATAAGTGGGACCTCATCAAACTAACAAGCTTCCGCAAAGCCAAATAAACCATCCAGAGAGCAGGGAGACAGCCCACAGACTGGGAAAAAGTGCCAACTCCAGGTCTGACAAAGGCTTAACATCTTGGATTTACAAGGAACTCAAACGTGTGGAAAAGAAAAAAACAAACAACCTCATTATAAAATGGGCAAAAGATATGAACAGACACTTCTCAAAGGAAGACATTCGAGCAGCCTACAGACACATGAAGAAGTGTTTAACCTCACTAATCATCAGAGATACCACCTAACTCCAGTCAGAATGACAATATCAAAAACTCAAAAAATAACAGTTGCTGGAGATGGTGTAACAAAAAGGGAACACTTCAACACTGTTGGTGGGAGTGTAAACTAGTGCAACCTCTGTGGAAAGCAGTTTGGCGATTCCTAAAATCTCTAAACATCAACCTCTCATATTACCTTGCAATCACCCTACTCAAATCTGAAGAACTCAAATCACTCTATAAAAAAGATACCTGCACATATATGTTTATGGCAGCATTGTTCACAATAGCAAGAACATGGATGCAACCATTCTGTCCATCAAAAGAGCACTGGATTAAAAAAATGTGGTACTTATACATAATGAAATACTACACAGCCATAAAAAAAACATCGTGAATTTCGCAGCAACCTGAATGTAACTAGAGTCTATAATACTGAGTGACCTCTCACAGAAACAAAGAACTGAGTATCACATGTTCTTAATCATATAGTAGACCTTGATCATCCAACGTATTACCATAAGAAAATGACTGACAGTAGTGGAAATCTGCAGTGAGGGGAGTGGTTGGGTGATGGGATTAATGGTAGTAAATATCTCTCTGGGGATGGGGAGA
Organism: Tarsius wallacei; assembly: GCA_963574415.1. Taxonomy (NCBI): domain Eukaryota; kingdom Metazoa; phylum Chordata; class Mammalia; order Primates; family Tarsiidae; genus Tarsius; species Tarsius wallacei. The sequence goes on from CAUYQG010194359.1 coordinate 8,553, forward strand.
CACCTCTTTTCATCAAGGGTACCTGAATGAAGCATATTTGTATACCTAACCCTTAACTGTACCCCCACAATATCATAATAAAAAATATTGAATATATAAAAAATAAAATAAATAGCAGAGATAATACTAGTTATGACTGTATCAGATAATAAATTTAGGGAACTTGTCCTACCAAAATCAAGATTTGCCATGAAAAAATAACAATTATGACATGACAATATTAATAAATAAATATAGCAGATCAGAAGCCTTGAAAATAGAACCAAGGATACATGGAAGAGACAAGGTAGCAGGGCATTAGTTGGGAAAGATTGGTGTGGTGAAAGCGTAATGACTTATAAGTATGCTGAAAACTTGATTATTTATGTTTAAAAAATTACAGCAATCTGAATGGATTTGAAGTCGATCATACACAGAATCAAAGAACAGAGGTCCATATGAAATTACTCATAAGGGGCTCTTGAACAATTATAATGCTATAAGAAAGCAATTGACAGTATTGAGAAATTGTCAGGGGTGAGGGGTTGAAATTGGCATTTGAGAGAAACTGCTAAGGGAGGGAGGGACAAACCTCATCAACAAGGGTACCTGCATGACCAATGTTTGTATGCCTAACTCTGAATTGTACCCCACATTTTTATAATAAAAATATATATTCAGAACAAAAAATACTTTAAAATCACATATCACAAAAAGCTAAGCAAATTCAGTTACATTAGAAGTATAAATTTGAATATAGTTGTAAAATTTAAAAGAAAATATTGAGGTACTTTTTTTTTGAAACAGGGTCACACTCTCTTGTCCAATCTGGATTGTAGTTGCATAATCATAGTTCACTGTAACCGCAATCTCTGGGGCTTGAGCTATGCTTTTACTTTAGCCTCTGTGGTAGCTAGGAATACCTGTGTTTGCTAACACATTTAACTCCTAATTTTATTTTATCTTATTGTAGGCATAGGATGTCTTGTGTTTTCCAGGCTGGTCTCAAACTCCTGGACTCAAGTTATTCTCTGCTCAGCCTCCCAAACTGCTTAGATTATAGGTGTGTGCCAATGTGCCTGAGCCAAAGATATCTTTTTGTCTTTGGGTGCAGGAAAACTTTCCTTAAACAAAACAAAAACCACGTACATTCATATCATAAAGTCAAAGACTGATATAGTTTACTGCATAAAAATTAATAGCTTCTGTTTATAAAAGAGTATCAGAGTGACACCAGTGAGACGGCTGACTAGAAACTACTGGCACTGATTCTCAAACCCACAGAAAAATCAAATAATGAATAAGCAACTGCATTCTGAACAGTGCTAGAGTACATTTTACAATTCAAAGCTGTCTAAAAGTTGAAAGAGAAATTCTCTCAGACAAATTCAGAATATACCAAAATTATGTTGCTGTGTTGATTGTATATAAGTCCAATACAAAGATTAAAAGTCAAAAGAGTCAAGGTTGGTGATAGCCACAGTAAGTTGTTAAAAATACATGATAACAGTTTGGGAGGTGGAGGTGAGGGGATTGCCTGAGTCCATGGGTTTTGAGAACAGCCTGGGCAACTTGGCGAGATCTCATCTCTACAATAAATTTTTAAAAAGCTGGGTGTATTAGCACTCACCTGTAGTTCTGGATACTTGGAAGGCTGAGGCATAAGGATCACCTGAGCCCAGCAGGTCAATGCTGGGGTGGCTGTGAATGTGCCACTGCACTCTAGTCTGGGTGACAGAGTGAGACTCCCACTCAAAAAACAAAAATAAAAAAAATACAAAAAGATTAAGTTGTGACATCAAATGTGTGAAATTTTAGTATTTTAATATAGCTAAGTTGCTATTAAATAATCTATGGTAACTATAAACTAGCAGATAGATAAACAATTTGGATTTAAAGAATCTAAAATTAGCACCAAAGAAAACCACCAAATTACAAAGATAAACAACAGAGGAAAAAAGAAACCCCACCACCAACAAAAAACAAACATCAACAAAATCACTACAAAAACCTGGAAAATAATGAGCAAAATGACAGAAGGTCTTACCTATCAGTAATTATTTTAAATGTACATGTATTAAATTATTTAATCAAAACATGTAAAGAAATTGAATGAATAACAACAACAAAAAAATCCAACTATTTGCTGTAAGTGGCCACATTAGACTTAAGGGCACATATAGGATGAAAGTAAAGGGAAATAAAACATTCAATGCAAATTTTAAACAAAAGAGAAGTGTCTATCCTTATATAAAATAAAATTGACTTCAAGTTTTAAAAAAACTGTCACAAGAGACAAACTCATTAACAATCAAGGGTGCAGTTTTTTAAGAAGATGTAACAATTGTAAACATAGGGAGAGCTATGTGGTGTAGGACATTGGAGAATGTATCAACAGCAGTGGCAACTCCTAATGTTCAGATGCATCCCAAAGAACTAAGGGATGGCCACTTAGAAGTTTCCAACTTGTACCTCTCTCACAGAGAAGACTAAGAAAGAGAGAAATCCCAAGTAGTCAGAGTAGGCTGCGCTGGAGGACACACCACACAATAAGCAAAGCAACAGTGGGATCCATAAAGAGCAGGAGAAAGAAAGAAGAGGTAGCAGGTTTTAGAGCCAGAAACCCTCTTGCTGCTGCTCAGGTCACAATTAAAGAAGTCTCTGGATGCAAGAAAATGATGAGTGCAGGAAATTAGGTCTTCAGTACTCCTGCCACATACTTGGAGGTTTCTTCTGAGTCCCACAGGACCCCAGTCCCACATAAGAAATGGCCTGAATATTATACAGCTGCATGCTTCAAAAACCCATGAGTTGGAAAACATTCAAGTTCTGAATGCTTGCTGCAGAACCATCTCTCAATAACTTGAGAACTTGACTCTGAGGGTTGCATTCTGTTGCCAGCTTCTATGCGAGGAGAGAATTTTAAGACAAGTGGCTTTTATTTGCCCCAAGGACAATTTTTACAAATGCCAGCAGTTTCTGTCAGAAACAAGCTGCAGTCGGAGACCCTATTGCTAAGAGTCTTTGAGTTCTGCACATAGCTTCTGGCAAGAAGAGAGATCCAAGAAAAACTGTAGTCCTGGCAATCCCCTTCTTCCTGTGTTGTATTTCATACAACAGACCAGCACTGTCATTTCTGCAGTACTGTCACAGCACACAAGGGTTCTCTTCCCCTCATTTTCCACTGAATTAGTCATTCATATTCACAGGTGAGAAGCTGAGAGTGGTCCAGTTTGGCCTATTTCTTCCCAACCAGGTTATTCCCAAACCCATTAACTTATATCCCCAAATTTGCAAAAGTCCCAAAACACAGTGGGATTTGGGGAATTCCCATAGCCTCATCAATATCTAGGATATGTGTGTACTCCCTTCAATAATAAAGGTCAAGCAGAAAGTCCAAAGCCACATACACAGAAGGCTTTCACCATCTTTTGGTCAGAGGTCAACTGGCACAGTCCATTACGACATCTGGAACAGTAATACAGTACTTAAAAATGATGTAAAAATATAGCCTCTGTCACTGTACATCTTGCAGATGAGTCTACAGATCCAAAGTGTCATGCAGAATGTAGGTGACAAACTTACTAGAATTTAACGCTTGTGTCACATTATTGGATCTGTTGCAGCCACCCTCCAGCACCAGCTAAACTGGATCACTCTTATAGGGCGGCTGAAACCAGAAGAGCAGCAGGACTCACAGTGCTCAAGCCCTTATAGATTACCACTACCAGAGGAAGGAAGTGTGTACTCCTTCAGAAACAACCCATATGACAATCATTAGCAAATTCCTCAGCAAATCTTACTGAAAGTTTCCCCACTAACCTACATCAGGGCTTAGGCTTTAGTTATCTAAAAATAAACTGCATACACTTAATTGCTCCACTACAAATAGTTTTCATTTATGAGTGCCTTCTCATGGTCTTCAGGCCCAAAGGTTCAACACAGTAATAGGTATAGGAAAAAACCACCACTACGTATGAACAAATCTTTATTAATCCTGTGACATTCTACAACCACAGAAATAGTGTACTTACACATATATCCAATACCTACTATGACAAATAGTATTTCAGAAAACAAACATGCAAAGATTCTCTATAACCAAGGGACACATAAGGGGCCATATCACTGAAAACACTAAAACACAAAGTTAGATGATCAAGTATATACAATAAAGTCACATTTTTAAGGGAAAGAAAAAACCACAAAATTGAAAAAAAATTATGATGGTAAAAAAAGATAATAAATGCAAATGAGGAATAATCTGGGCAATAAAAAATTTTTTCAAGTTCCTCAAAGACCACATTAAATCTTTAGTAATGAGTCCTAGCCGAAATGAGATCTTTTTCATTTCAGAGATATAATTCAAAGGGTTGTTTATAAAATTTTCCTACAAAATTAAAAAAATAGAAAACCAACATAAAGAAATTTTAAAAATACTCAGAACATGGATAGAAAATTCTGAGAAGAAATAAACATGTTTTAAAAATCTGAACTGTTAGAAATAAAATAATCACTTAGGAAAGCACAAAACAAAGCGAAAAGCTTTTAAAGTAGACCAGATGTGGTGGAACAAAGAATCTCAAAACTTAAAGACAAAACTCAAATTAATCTAATCAGACAACAATAAAGAAAAAATCTAGAAAACAAAGTCTGCAAGAAACATAAAACATCTATACCTAAGAATCATAGGTGTTTTTGAGGAGAAAAAAAAACCCCTAAAAGTTTGAAAAATATAGTTGATGCAAGAACAATTGTAAACTCACTGGTTTTGCCAAAGACTCAAACATTCAGATACTAAAAGATAAAAAAACTCCTGGAAGAGTCATTGTAAATAGGTTACGCAAAAACCCCCAAGGCATAGGTTATGCAGAGTTAATGTAAATGAAATGATTCTATGAGCAACGATAAAAAGCAAAAAAAAAAAAACTTATAAAGATGGACCCACCAGACTAACAGCAGACATCTCAGCAGAAACACCACAAGTCAAAAAGGAATGAAGCCCTATCCTCCACCTCCCCAAACAGAAACAAAACAAAATAAAACAAAAACCAGTCAAAAATGTTGTATTCCATAAAGCTAAGTTTCATAAATGAAGGAAAAATACTGTCTTTCTCAGACAAGCAAATGCTAAGAAAATTTGTAACCACTAGATCACATCTATAAGAAATAATCAAAGATATTCTAAATACTAAAAGATTGAAAAACAGCAGTAGAAAAGTACTGAAAATTATAAGACTTTCACAAGGTTTATAGAACATCAACACAGATAAAAAAGAAAAAAGAAAGAGAAAAGTAACCAGATAACAACATGATAAATGGTACAGTATCTTACATGTCATTAAAACCTGGGATATAGTCACAGTGCACCACCTAAAAATTATAGATTGACAGAATAAATTTAAAAACACAATTCAAATATTTGCTATCCTTAAGAGAGTCACTTCACTCACAATTACTCCATTAAACTTAAAGTGGTTAAAACAAATTATCTGCAAGCAGAAACCAGAGGAAAATTAGATATTCTCATTTTAGAGAAAACGGATTTTAATAAAAATAAAAAGTAGGTATTATCTATGATTAAGGGATTAATTCAAAAAGAGAATATATATATGATAAGTAGATATGCACACAACAGTGCCTCTAGTTTTATAAAACAAATTGTAATAAATCTACATAAAGATATAACAGTGCAATAATAGTGGAACACGTCAACAGTTCACTGACAACAATATGCATGTTATTAAAACAAAAAGTAAGCAAAACAAAACAAAACATTAAAGTTAATCTACCCAAGAGTAAACAGGTCATACAAACATCTAGAGGGCATTCCATCCCGAAACCTACTTAGTAAACTTTTTTTGGGGCACATAGAATATTCTTCAAGATAGACCATATTTTAGGCTACAAGTAAAGTCTCAATACTTAAAAAACACTAAAATTATACCAAGTATTTTTTAAAAATAAAAATTGAGTGACTTGTTTCAAAACCAAACACATGGAAATTAAGCAATCTGAGCCTGTATAATCTTTGGGTAAATAATTTGAAAAAGATGAATATTTTTAAAATTCTCAAAATGAATGACAACCACAAAGGTTATTATAATCTCTGGGAAGCAGTCAAAGCTGTGCTCAGTGAAAAATTTATAGGCTTCAAAGCCTAAAAAATATATAAAAGATTACATATTGAAAACCTAGAATCACATTTCAAGGACCCACAAAACAAACAAACAAGCCAAAAACTAGCAGATGAAAGAAATAAGCAAGATTAGAGCAGAATTAAATTAAATAGGAAAAAAATTTACATATGATCAATGAAACTAATGTTAGCTATTTGAAACATAATATTGAGAGACCATTAGCTAGACTAATTAAAAAGCAAAAAGAAAATTCAAATCGAAATGAAATTTAACCACAAATGAAATTGGAGACATTACAACAGCTATAAATACAAAAGACAATTCAAGATTATTATTAACACCTCTATTCCAACAAGATAGAGAATCTAGAGAAAATTGATACCTTCTTGAAAACATACAACAACCCAACATTGAATCAGGAAGACTATTGAACAAGAAAGACCAATAAAATCTTCCAACAACAAAAAGTTCAAGACTGAACAGACTCATATCTTATTTCTAAAACCTTTTCAAGAAGAACAGGCACCGTTATACTGAAGATATTTCATCAGATGGAAACGGTAGACATTCTCCACAAATTGTTCTGGGAAGTCAGAATCATGTTACTAAAATCAGAAAAAGACACAACAAAACAGAAAACTACACACTTATTTCCCTGTTAAAGAGATAGCAAAATCCTTATCCAAAGACAAGCAAACTGAATTAGACAACACTTTTTTTTTTAATGACCACAGTCAAGGGATTTTTATCCCATGGACACTACACACTTGTCAATAAACATAATTCTCCATATAAACAGAATTAAAAACAATTATATAGGCATTTTGACAGATGCAGAAAACAGTATTTGATAAAAATATGTCATCCTTCATGATATAAAAAAATGGGTAAGTCAGAAAGATGGCAACTGAGGAAGTTGGACTATGCCAATACCAGTGTGAGTGAGTGAGTGTATGGAAAATTTTGTATGCATATTGCTGAGAAAACTGACTTCGGAATGCAATCAATGAAGAGCCCCCAAAATGACTGGTATCAAACTACAACTGTAGATATCAAGACAATAATGGAGAGATTAAAATGAAAAGATACAAAACATCTAGTAAGGGGAAAGCTAGTTCTTAAGAAAAGTGTAACAAATTGCTTACTAGCACAGTTAGTCATCAAGGAAGTATAACTCAAATCCAAAGTGAGCTAGATAACATTTCACGCCCATTAGGATGGGCATCATAAAAAAAGACAGATAACAACAGGCATTGGCAATGATGTGGCAAAATTGGAACTGTTATATGCTACTGGTGGAAATGTAAATGATGCAGCAGCTTTGGAAAACATTTTGTCAGTTCCTCAAA
>CAUYQG010194361.1:0-36962 GCA_963574415.1 Tarsius wallacei
AAATGGGTGGTAAATGTGTTGAAAGAATCTCCCCCCAAAAATCACTGAAGCTGAACACAGCCTCTCACAACAACACTAACTGGTACCCTGATGTGAATGGGTTCCTAGAACACTTACCTAGCAGGGGGAGCCTGTACTAACAGGGGCCCACCCTCCAAATAATAATTCAATTCTGGGGACTTCCCTTTTGTATATATATGAAGGAGGGATTGGGTATCATTTGCAATGACCATAAAAATTTTCTCTTTTAATTTTAATTTAATTGAAACCATTCTTGGTCTCCTAGAACCATCCTAACTGGTCATTATATATTATCATTTTAACATACTATGCAGTTAGCTAAGTTAGAAATTTCATTTATGTGTTTACTAATAAAACTGACACATAATTAACTTGTCTGATACAGACTTTTTCTGGTTTTGATGTCAATGTTGTTAGCTTTGAGGAATGAGCTAGGAAATTTTTAATATATTTAGATATACTTTGTTTAGATTAAAATTATTATCTGGGTCTCATACAGTTTTTAGTATAGTATTTTGATTGATTTTTCAATTTATTTTAAATCTATATATTCTATTTTTCTTAGGTCAGTTTTGATAATTATTTTCTTAAAGTATTATTTTCAACTAGACAATAAAATGTAGTATCATTTTATATGTTTAATTATTATTTATTTACTTATTTATTTGTATAGATATAGAGGGTAGAAGTGCTTTTTTGTCATTGATATATCATATAGTTGTGAAGTCTGGGTTTTTAGATTAGCCATCACCCACAAAATGCACATTGTACCCATTAATTAATTTCTCATCCCTCCCACACTCCTGCCCTTCCAAGTCTCCATTGTTTATCATTCCACACTCTGTGCTCATGTGTACATATTATTTATCTCCCACAAACAAGAAAGAGCATGTGGTATTTGACTTTCTGAGTTATTTCATTTGAAATAATGTCATCCAGTTCCAACCTCTGTTGCTTCAATTATTTTCTATATTTTTAAACTCATCTGTATTCCTACTTTCTATTCACAACACTGTTCATTTATACTGCAGTTTTTTTTGAATTATACTTGCTGAAAATCTGAAAATGAGTAATCTTTCCAAAAATCACTTTTTGTTTTTTTTTTAGCAAACTTTTATTTTCTAATTTCATTGATTTTGTTTTGTGATCTCTAATAATCTTGCCCTAATTTTCTGAGAGTTTCCTTAACTAATGGAAAACTTAGTTCAGTCATCACCTAAATAGTGAACATTGAACCCAATGGGTAATTTCTCATTCCTCACCCTCTCCCGCCTTCCCATCTTTCAGAGTCTCCAATCTCTTGCTTTGTAATACTGCCTTGGTGTAACACTGTGGGTGTATCCCTGTTTTCTCATTCTCATACTCTCAATAGTTGTATGTCGTTTGTAATTTTCATTTTGTTTTCCCCTTGGCATAAGAGTCATTTCAAATGTGATGAACAATTTTCAGTTATTTAACTTTTCAAAATAAATTTTATTGTGTATATTTAAGGTATACAGCATGATATGGGTTACGTAAAGACAGTCAAAAGTAAAACAAATTAGCATACACATCCTTTCACATAGCTGCTCATTTGTTTCTGTGACAAAAGCCACTAAAATCTATTCATTTAGTATAGACCACATATGCAGTACAATTTTATTACCTATGGTCCTCATGTTTTTTACATTGGCTCTCTAGACTTGTTTATTTTATATATCTGATACTTTGTATCCTTGGATCTATATCCTCATTCCCCCCTCACACTGTCCCTGGTAACCACTGTTTTATTCTCTACCTTTGTATATTTGAGCTTATTTATTTTATTTAGATTCCATATATAAGTGAAATTATGCAGCATTTTTCTTTCTGTCTGGCTTATTTCACTTAGCATAGTGTCCTCCAGGGTCATTGATGTTGTGGCAAATGACAAGATTTTATTATTTTTTATAGCTGAAAAATATTCCATCGTGTGTATGTGTGTGTGTGTGTGTGTGTGTGTGTGTGTGTGTGTGTGTGTATATACACTGCAATTTCTTCATACCTTAATTCATTGGTGGAAACTTAGGTTGTTTCCGTACCTTAACTTCTGTGAATAATGCTGCGGCAATAAACGTGAGAGTGCAGCTATCTTTACGAGATGGTGATTTCACTCCCTTTGGGTGTGCTCAGACGAGGAATTACTGGGTCATATGGTAGTCCTGTCTTTAATTTCTTTTGACACCTCTATACTGTTTTCCATAATGGCCATAATAATCAACGCTTCTACCAACAGCGTATAATAGTTTCCTTTTTTCCACACCCTTGCCAACACTTATTTTCAATTATTTAATTTTTATTGGTAGAGGGATTGTGTTGAGGTTTTAAATTTCTATTAAAAAAAAAATACTATCCTTGGTGTTTGCTATGATTTCCAGTTTTGAAAATTTGTTTAGATTTTCTTTGTGTTTTAACACACAGCAAACTTTTGTCAGTGTTCAATGTATGCTTGAAAAAAATTATATACTTTGAATGTTGTATATACTATTTTATATGTACTATTTTATATGTTCTAATTCTTTACTTTTCTGTTTTTTGTTTTATCAGTTGTTGAGAGTGTTTTGTTAACATCTTCCTTTAAGAAGTCTTTATTATTCATCTCTTATTTATGCAATTTTTCTTTATATAAATTTTAAAGTCATATTATTAGCTGCATAAAAATATAGTTAATATATCTTCTTATTCTTAATGCAGTCTTACTTTTTATTAAAAATAAGTTAATATTTTTGCATTAATGTTTCCTCTGTCTTATATTTTTGTTATAATTTGTCTAAAGTGTCTTTTTCTACATTTTTATGTTTTGTTTTCCTGTATGCTTCTTTTTAAAGGACGTTGCTTATAAACAATTCACAGTGAGTTTTTTAACCTCATCTGAATTGCTGTTTTTTAATAGATAGTTTAGCCCTGACATATGTATTATAGCTAATGATGCACTTAGCTTTCTTCTGCAATTTTATTTTGTTTTCTATTTAACTTTACTTTCTTTTTGGACTTTTGGTAGATTAATATATATTTTCTCTTTTTCCTTAATTCAATGGCTTAGAAGACTATTCTATTCTGAATAATTATCTCTAAATTTCTATCATACAAAATTATTTGTTTTTGAACTAAGGTTTAATTATTCTGTATCCCAGTCCTCCCCATTATTTAGACAGGTATCTCTTCACAGTTCTCATTTTTAAATAATTTGAAGTATTAGCTTGATTGCTGTTGAGGTTTCATTGTTTTAGTCTGTTAACATGTTTAGGCAACTTTAAGTCATCTTATATTTTTGTTTATCATTACTTTTTAGATCCCAATTTTCCTTGCATTTTTCATCTTTTTCTTTTCTTTCTTTCTCCTCTTTTTCCAGTCCCTCACTCATCATGTCCTCTAGTAATTCTTTCAGATGGCATTTTCTTTTTTCTTTTAAATATTCAATATTTTTTATTATGATATTGTGGGTTACAGTTAAGGGTTAGGTATACAAATATGCTTCGTTCAGGCATCCTTGTTGATAAGAAGTGTCTCCCCATCCCCAGGCAGATATTTACTACCATTAATAGCATTTTCTAGTAATAAATAATGTCAATCTTTTTCTTGCCTTTTGTAACTTCTATATGTTGGAAATTCTGTATTTATCGAGCTATTCTGTATTTATTAGGTTAGGTATACTAACCTGATTCATTTTTATTTTTATAGTACAAATTTTAATCTCCTCAATCTCTTGCTGATTTTATTTAAGAATGAAATATTCATTTGTGTCTTTGGAGGGAATATTATCTATAATGATAAAAATTCTGTCCTATTCACTGTAGATTTTATTTTTTTGCATATAAATTTCTACTTTTTGTTGAGTTACAGATTGTTCTTTCATGGTGTTGGAGTTCCTTAAATAAATATTTGATTATTCTTGCGCATCTTTGGAACTGAGATTCCCTATTAAGTCCAGAAAAGGCTGTATCTGTTTTTGTAACCTGCTTGGTGGGAGGAAGAGGGCCAACTTTTGAGTGGGGGAAAAAAGGTAGGTAGAATTCTGTGGTTAAGACTCACAGAGGCACCACTCTCTTCTTGACTAAGCCCCTGTTTTTTTCCACTCCCATCTGAAGGAAGATTTTCTTGTTTTTGTTGCCTGACCCTTGAGCAGGTCAGGGTTGGAAGAGAACTGAGAGGAGTTGGAGGATATGTTGTTTCTGCTACTGTGGTACACTGAGGATCCACCTTGTTTTGTCTGGGCCTTGTCTAACTTCAAGTATCTGGTAGTTCAGACATGGGGACACTGATGTTTCTACCATCTTTTGCAGCTTCCCTCTCTTAGGTGCATTTTGGGTTATGGTTTTTACCTCCAATTCAATCCTCTGCTTTCTGCCTTTCATAGAGTCCTAATAGCGCCTCCCTTCTTTGTTTGTGACTGTTGAGACAGATTGATTTATTTTGTTTTTTGGCTTGTCAAAGGATTTGTGCCAGGGAATGCATGGAATGCTCAGCTCACCATCCTGAATAGGGACCATGCTTCACTTCTTAAAATAATTATCTCCGTGCAAAAAACAGCAAAATGTATTAATCTGTTCAGCATCCTATGTGTATTGTTATTTGCTTTGCTTTTTTTCTTAAACCCAAACTCACAAAGTGCAAGAATGCTAGCCAGAGTTAATGTTAAACAGCTAACAGCTACTTAGAGTTTTGGTTTGTGGTTATTTTTAGACTGTTTATATTTTCAACGTATACTCTTATATTCTACATGTGTAAGACTAATCTAGGGCTAAGGCTACATAGGTGTGCGTTCATATATGTACATGTAATTTAGCTGCATAGAGTATTGAAATGAAGAATAAGTCGGTATTGTACAATTTTCTTGTTTGTTTGCCAACTGGAATGTTTTCTCTTTTTGTCATTCAACCAAAAAAGATGCAATACAGTAAAAATGCTTTTTTTTGCAGAAGATGAAAATATCCAATCGGTGTCTTTAAAGTATGGAGTCCAATTTGTTTGTATTTTATTGTCTTCAGAGTATACTCCTAAGCAATATTGAAATTGATCAGAGACATTTATTAATGATCACATAGGAACTTTGCTGATTAAGCTAAAATACAAAGCCTTCATCCAATGATTTGGAAGGCTGGTTAGAGAAATCTGTAATATTGGCTGCTTTGTGTGAACGTTACAAAAAACAGTTCTGAAATTTAATAGGGACTTTAAAAAATTATATTCAATGATCTAGTAAGACAAATTCAGAAAATTTTTTATGGGCTGATCTTTTGACGTTTCAACATTTTAATAGTTTATGAGGTATTAGTGGGTGTGTGAATTTATTCTGGGAACCTTAATAGATTGTTAAGTAGGTATTTGCCTCCACACACACCCACCTCAGATCCTCTTTGTCATACGTGATTCGTTTTAATTCCAACTTTATACATCCTTCAGAGAAAAATATTAGATAATATTCATTTCAAAGTCTAATAAACCATGTGTCTGGCATTACTTCCAATATCTCAACTCAATATTATTTGCTACAGGATACATTTATTCCTTCTGTTCTTTCCTATAGTGGACATAATAATAATTGCGTCTACTTCTTGGGCATTATTTCTCTGTTTATAAGTATACTTGTAAGTATAATAAGGTATATGAAAGTTATTGCTAAACTGTAAAGTACTATTCAAAAGTATTATCTATGTTAATAATGTTATTAGTATAATAACATGTTACCATAGCATCCACTTTAAGGACTTTGGATAATAAAAGTAATGGGAAAGTCTCATTCATTCTCTCTCTCTCTCTCTCTCTCTCTCTCTCTCTCAGTGTGCTTGTGATTCTTTTAAATATCAGGAATTAAAATATAAAAAACTTTTTGAAAACTTTCCAGCTGAGCACCAAAAAACCTTTCAGCAAACAAACATGATGGTTTCCTGTACCAGTTGGCATGAAGGTAAGGTGTTGTTGCATTTTAAAGAGAATAAGTTGTGAGGAAGTTTGATGAATACGAGGAAAGTAACTAAACTAAAATCAATTGCAATATGCTGGTAATCAGCAAAAGCACTTTTTGGAGGAGCTTGGGGTCTTTCATAGGAAACCAGCAGTTTAGACAAGTGGCCTGCATTCTCTTTCTACTATGATAGCTATGGGCCTAAGTCTTTCATTAACTGTGAAACCGGGATCATACTAGCCTTACCTTTCTTAAATACTTGTTATAAAAATACATTATAAAGTATAAAATCATGGGACAAAGGACCTCTAGTGCCTTATTTTCCTACAAAGGAGACAGTCTCAAGTGAATAATTTATTTGTCCCAAGTCGAAAAATTTAGTTTGGATATAACAAACTGGAGGCATTTCGAATTGGAATCAATTTTTAGTTATATAGTGTTTAAATCTTTCACTGATTCAGAAATTCTCTACAACCTCTTTGGCAATGCTTTTGAGATCTTTCCATGCTAAGCAATTGACTGCATTTGAGGGTGGAGCATTATATTTTTGAACCACTTTAGTTGCCAGGCAGGTATTGATGGTAATGAATTAGACCCCACGTTCCTGTAACTTTTATACCTTGATCACAGGTGGGAATCTCCAGAAAGTAGACTCTAAGATAGAAACTCACATACAGGAGACTTATTAGAGAATGCTTTTGAGATCCACACTGTATAAAGGAAGAGAAAAAACAAACAGTATTTGACACAGAAGTTGGTCTGTAGTGCAGTTTCAATGGAATTTCTCAATGGATGCTGCAGGGAATTTAGATGAAATGACCTTCAAGCTGTCTTGAGTTGGGATGACAGATCCAGGCCTTTAAACCTCTGTGTCTATGAACGTAAGTTACCTTGGGGAGGGGGCATGACCTTGGGTGAAACAGCTTTCTTTTGCTGAGGCAATTCTCAAATGGGGCTGACATCCAAGGGCTGTTTGCAGGCAGCTAAAGTTTGAATTTAGGGAGGATTGATAATATTAACAATGTTGAGTCTTCAATCCATTAGTACGCTGTACCTCTCTACTTATTTAGATCTTCTCTAATTTCTTTTTTATTTTATTTTATTTTATTATTATTATTATTTGAGTTGGAGTCTCACTCTGTCGTCCAGACTGGAGTGCAGTGGCCGCTCCTGGCCACCGCAGCCTTGACCTGCTGGGCTCCGGCGATCCTTCCGCCTCAGTCTTCCAAGTAGCTGGAACTACAGGCGCGCGCCACCATGCCCGGCTAATTTTTTGATTTATCGTAGAGATGAGGTCTCGCCAAGTTGCCCAGATGGGTCTCGAACCCGCGGGCTCAGGCAATCCACTCACCTCAGCCTCCCAAGGTGCGGAATTACGGGCTGAGCCTCTGAGCCCGGCTTCTAATTATTTTTTAGTTTTCAATGTACAAGACTTAAGTACATTTGGATACATTTGTCCTTATTTGATGTATCTGATGTATTTTGATGCTATTTTAAGCGGCATATTTAAAGTTTAATTTCAAGATATTTATTGCTGGTATATAGAATTATAATTGCTGATGTTTATACACTGGTCTTGTAGCAAGTTCTGGAAACTTGCTAAAGTCACATCTTAGTCATAGTAGATTTTTTGTAAATTCCTTACAATTTTCTATGTCCACAATCATATTGCCTATGAATAAAGATAGTTTTATTTCTTTGTTTCCCATCTGCACGCCTTCTATTTCCTTTGACTGACATGTTGCAATGGCTAGGATCTGCAGCACAATGTGGAACAGAAGTGCTGAGAGGAGACATCCTTCCTTATTTTCAGTCTGGTTGAACAGCATTCAATCCTTCATGAATTATGATGTTAGTGAATTATAGTAGGTGAATTAAAATTCTAGAGTAACAACATTAAAAGTACTCATTAAGGGTCTATTGCTTAGTAAAGTCATATTCTGTACTCATTTGAACTGTATTGGTACCGGATATAACAGAAGTTCTTGGCGCTGGTGACTAAAGTAAATAATGATAAGTAGCAGCACCCAGTGCTGCCTTTATTCCTGTGTAGATCTTTAAATGTACAGTTTTGGGTTTTTAGAGAGGGTGTAATTTTTGACTGTCTGGAAATCTCAATACAAAATTTAGTTTGGATATAACAAACTGGAGGTTTTTTGAATTGGAATCAATTTTTAGTTACATAGTATTTAAATCTTTCACTGATTCAGTAATTCTCTACAACCTCTTTGGCAATGCTTTTGAGATCTTTCCATGCTAAGCAAGATCTCAAAATTCTCAATCATATTTAGATGATGATTGAGAATATTAGCATCTTTTAAATATCAAACATGATCATTCCCCGAGTGGTTCCTGAATCTTTCACTCTCAAGTCAAATATTTCCTTGAGTATCATTTTTGGTACATTGAAACAATGGCTGAAACAAACAAAGACACCATCTCTAACCATTTTAAAACTAAACACAATAGCTATTATTCTTATAATTTATAAAATCTCGAAGTATAATAATGCCTTTTTCTAAAGATACAGATTTTCATGTATAAGAAAATTTTCAGAAATCTTCTCATTTATCACACTGGAAGGTTTGATGGGTAAAGCAGTAAAAATTAACAAAAAAATTTTTTTTAGTTTGCATTAACTCTGTGAAAATGTTATAAGCTCATCTGGCTTACAACATATATAAACATGAATATATGTATTTCATTCTTCCATAAATTTTGGCAGCAACAAGTATATAAAAGGTTTAATTTACCATTTTTTTGCTACCTCGATTAGAGTTTTAAAGCCTATTCCTTCCAGCTGCCACTGCATGAGTCATATCAGAATATATGAGGAATCAACATCCTGAAATAACTTGAATCAGGGTTTGGTTAACGGTGAGATGGAGCAGTATCTCACAAAAGGAAAGCTTTTTATTAACTCTGAAGAAAATAAAACCATCATTGGGCTAGAAGTTTTTAATGGAGCTTAAGAAGAATAACTTCCCCAGTTTGGTAGTAGATGTTTCCATGCTGAGAAAAACTGCCTCTGCCCAGATCAGATGCTAGTGACCTGCTCATTTCCTGCGTTTGCTATCGCTAACATTTCAGTCCCGATTTCATATCTTCTGATTGGTTTTATATCCTCCTCCCTCTTCTCTTCCTGTTAAAATTGGAGACATTTTTCAAGATCTAGCTCAGAATTTTCTTCTGAAGCCCTTTCTGATCCTCCCAGCTTGATTGAATCTCTCCTTCCACTTACCTCCTAACAGCACTTCTAATCTGCACTGGTCATTTGACCCTTAATCATATGCTATTTTATATGGTTCATTGCATTTTCAAACCTATTTGTCTGATATCCTTTTTAGATTAAAAAGTCTTTAGGGCATGGGCTGTTTGTTTTGATGCTCATATGACCCAATGGCTGTCTGGGTGAAACTATTACCTGTCATGACCTCAAACAACAGGCTGTAATCCTTTTGCTCAAAGAGGCCTGGCTATATCAGGACATAGCATGCATCCATGAGGTCTGTTTTAGCTCATGGTATCCTTGATATAGCCACAGAGCCAGAAAATCTAAATTCAAATCCTAGATCCACCAATTATGGAAAATGACTTGGGGTACATTTCCTAATATCTTTAAGCATCAATTTACTCATTTGGAAATAAAAAGAATAATAAAATTGTGAGACTGCAATTAGATATTGCCTAGGAAGTACTTAACATGGTTCCTGGCCCATCATTACCATTAAATAGCAGCAACTATTATTGCTATTGGTGTTGAGGCATGGTGGACACTCTGTGGCTCTGGTTCATGTGGAAGGAGGATTGCTTGGGGAATGCATAGAGTGGAGGAGCTGGTCAGTCAACAGTCAAAACCACAGTCAAATACAATGCAGTAAGCTCACATGTAATGTAGATCAGTGTCAGGAGAGGGGCAAAATGCGAATGAGAACAGGAGTCCCTGGCAGTAGCAATACTAAAAGTTAGGCATCTGACAAATACTGGTTTTGGGTGGTCTTTTCAGTTTGGATGAGGACACTGGGCAGCATCTTAGATTTCTGCAAACAGGACCAGTTTTTTAAAAAGGGAGGTTAGGGAAGGTGTTGGCAGGTACTCAGGGGCTTAGTAAAGCAGATAAAAGCTTAATGTTTTCTTTGTTTAATGTTAATGCTTTTTCTTCTAGCGGTGCTCAAAGTCTCTCTTCCTTATGTTGTGGCTGAGAAACTGATACCCCAAAATATGGCCTTTTGCTGCTGAATTGAACGAAAAGCCTCAAGGTCTTTCTGAACTTTCTCTCCACCTCCAATCCTCTCTTTCTTTCACAGCAAAGGAGTTATTGTCTGAAGTTCCTTGTCTGCCTAAAGTTCAGACATGCCAAAGAAGAAAATAATTACCTCTAGTTCCTACCCTGAGTTTTCATTAACTGAACTCATATTACCTGAAGAACGACTGGAGGTCTATCAATACCTGGACTGGTCACAAACCATTGTCTGTTCTGCAGACCCAATATTGACTTTGTCACAAGCCACTGTAGGTCCTTCATGTCCATCAAATTCTCCTAAAAATCATTTACTACCCTCCTAAAATTATCCGTACTTCCCTACCTCCCTTAAAAATGGGGAATACCCTAAGCAAAAAGGTCCCCTTTGTTTTCTTACTTCCCTTAGTCCTGTTATTCTGTTTTCTGGGTGATTTCCTACCTTTTATATTTTTCAACCTTAATCCATGGAAAGGCCCAATGGTTTGCAAAATCTATTAAATTTTTATATTTGTTATCATGTTTTTAATTTCAAAAGGGTTTTTCTTATTCATTCAGTCATTCAACATTTATTGAATAACTATGATATGCTAGAAACTGTTAATAGGTGTTGGAGATAGACACAAACCCCTACCCTTGGGGTTCTTATCTTCTAATGAGTGAAGGCAGACAGGGGACTGAAAATACCAAGAGGTGGGTGAAATTGCATTAAAAAGGAGAGTCAGAGTAAGCCTCATTGAGACGGTTTGATGATCCTTGGTTGTTCATCATGTTTTAAAACCAGGTATGAAAAAACTAATTGGAAGCACTTTGCATGTGTGCATGATGAGGATGGGTGAATTTTTTGAGCCACTGGGCCTTGCCATGGATTAAATGGGCATTTAACTATTTACTTGGGCCCTTTCTTTTGGACTGGCTTGTCTCTCCAAAAGGAGTTTTCTTCTCCTGTCTGAAACACATGTGCCTGACTATCAGTACTCTGGTACTGGGTCAACTGGGTATGTAGATTACCATTTAGTTACCCTGTTTCTGGTTGAGGACTCTACTCCCACCCTTAGCTGCACCTACTATCCCTGAGTCCAGAGCCTCTGAGGTTCTATCTGTCCTGAGACGGAATCTCCTGTTTTTTTCTAGAATAAGGAAGGTACAGCAATTTGGCATTGTGTGCTTGCGAAGAAGATGCAGGTGTATACTTGACTTTGATACTTACATGCATTTGTAACCAGTCCTCTTATTGTCAGCTCCAACCCACACTCATCTTGAGAGCTATGGCTACTGGTGGCTCCAGCTTCTGAACTGCTCCAGTCTTCTGAACCATGAGAGACTTTTCTTCCCTTTGACAACCATCATTTACCCGGAGAGCAACCATCATTTACCCGGAGGCGAAGAGTAGGATTTCGGGTTTCTCTTCTCTGCTAAATTAACTACCACTCATCCATCCACACTTCATCTTACAAAATTAAGTCAACATCTTTCATCTACTTATATCTCTGAACCCATGTCTTTTGTTTTCGTGGGTTTACACCTATCCCTTTTATCTTAGTGAAATTTGGGGGAAAGAAGAGATGAGTCTGTTCTGTTTAACAAGAAGTCTGTAATAAGTTATTTAATCCAAATTACTTGTAAACCTTCTTAAATGAATTAAATAAAATTTTCTCTTTTGGAATGGAAATTTATTCTCTATGAATTCTCCAAATAATTTAGTGATTGAGAAAGTAGACATACTTCCTTAATATTTCATAAGCCTTCTGGTTAGATGCTAAAGCAATATATTAATGTTTTTCTAGAGTAATCATATTTTAATTGGTTCATTAGGTTTTATTTCAACATTCTGAGTAATTTCATTTTCTCTTATTAGAAAGTCTTCTGAAATTTAATATATGAGGAATTTTAAAGATCTGACTCCTTGGTTTAACATTAAAAAAAACAAAACACACTACCTTAGCAAATGTTATTAGAATTACTTAAACACTAAAGATTTGTAAGCATCTACTCTGAGACTAACAATATGTTTGTCCCCATGGACCATAAAATATTAAAAAGATCACTTGATATCAAGTCAATAAACCTGGAATTTAATCTCAATTATACCACATGACTTTGAACAAACCAAACATTTTTGACTTCAAGTTTTTCATCTTTAAAATGGGGCTTAAAATTAGTTGTCCCAAAACCAATATTATTGATTATTTGGTAGTTATAAACATATAGAAATAGATTGAATGTGGGTGTAGATGGTCCTTGTTCACAGGATGTGGAAAACTGCAAAGGCAGCATGAATATCAAACAGGAAATAACAGTCTTAGGTTGTTTTCCATTCTTTAATATTTATTTTCTTCCAATCCTTCCCTTATAATAATCTTAGTAAAGTGAAGCTGGGGCCATGACATTTTTTTTGCTCAAAATCTTACTACGGTCCATAGGATGAAGACCATCCCTACTTTTTTTTTTTTTTTTTTTTTTGAGTTGGAGTCTTACTCTGTCACCCAGACTGGAGTGCAGTGGCCGCTCCCGGCCACCTCAACCTCGACCTGCTGGGCTCCGGCGATCCTTCCGCCTCAGCCTTCCATGTAGCTGGAACCACAGGCATGCGCTACCACGCCCGGCTAATTTTTTGATTTATTGTAGAGATGAGGTCTCGCCTGCCCAGGCGGGTCTCGAACCCGCGGGCTCAGGCAATCCACTCACCTCAGCCTCCCAAAGGCATAGGATGTATTAGTTTTAACAAGTCTTCTAGCATTACCTTGGTCTCTTTGTAGGTGCATTAAGCAGAGTGACTTTTTCCTCCATTTCTCTACCAAAAGAAAAGACACATGAGTGAAATAACAGGATTCTATATTGCAAAGATGTCTCTTTAACATATTTCACAGATTGAATCCTCTTATAAACTGTATGCATCCTACAACATTACAATACTTTTAGGAAAGTATCTGAATATGACCCAAACAGTTACGTAGGTCTGGTGTGAGACAATTCATTAAATATTAGAGGGCCAGCAGCTTGGGGTCACTTGCCTTCTGTTTTTGAGAGATGGTCCAGGCTGGAAGAGAGATGCTCCAGGACCTCTAATATAAGCATTTAAGTACCTGATGGACAGATCCAGCTAGTCTGTCCACTGACTCCCCAAACTCCACATCTCCAAATCTGAGCTTATTATCTTCTTCCCAAGTTGACTTTTTTTTCTGACTCCCCTGCAGCAATATCTCTTTCCATTCCTCCTAATCAACTGAGTTTAAAACCTGACATCTCTGATTCATTTCTCTCCCTTTCTTCAATATTCAAGTTCTACAGATTCTACCTAGACAGATGACTTTTTACACTTACCTCTTCCTTTCGGTCTCAGCACCTTAGTTCTGGGCAGTTCTACCTCCCACCTGTACTATGATAGCACCTCCTAATCGGTCTTACTTAGCTGCAGTTCTAAGTAAGCCTTTTTACTACACTAATTTAACACAAATACTAACACTGCTAAATAACTCTTCCTTAGGTATTTCTCTCATCACATGAAACGTCCAATACTTCTCCTTGAATTAAGCACAAATTCCTTGACCTGGCATGCAAGATTCCCTACCCATCTTTCCAGCCTTCCTTCCCTCAATTACCCACCATGTTCTAGAGCAGGGTTGTTATTCTATCTAAATCATCTATAGCTGAACCACTTGGGCAGTGCTCAGGCATCAGTATTTGTTAAAAGCTCCTGAAATTTTGCACTGACAGTCCCAGGTCTAGAACCACTCATCTAGTCAAGTAGTATTTTGTGTTTCCTGAATATTTTCCACAACTTCCTATGTCTGTGCTTTTGCTAATGCTATTTTTTCTGTGTGGAAAACTCTTTGTCTTATATTTTCCCACCAAAGTACAGAGTTCCAAGAAGGTATCACAGGCAAATCTATAATTATCTCAATAAAAATTTTAATAAAAAATTATCAGTTGAAATATTTCAATAAGAAATTAAAACAGTGAGTATACTGTTGGGAAACAAAAAATTTTAATGTGCTTAACTAGCATTGCCTGCATATGCACCGCATATAACTGGAAGGTCACGGTGCTGTGCCTGGAGTATCACACATTATTCCAGGCACTAAAAGACTGGCTAGAGATCAATTGGAGAAGACTCAGAAAAGATTAATTAAATGACACCACAGAATAAAGGTAATGACCAAACAGCAAATATTAGGGAATTAGGTATGTCCTTCATGTATCTAAGGGCAAGGCCTGGAACAAGCATAGCAAATGTTTGAGTATTTGGAGGCTATAAAAACAAAAAGCTGGTAGGGAGGAAGAAGGGTAGAGTAAAGAAAAAATGGTTTCAGAGAATGAAATACAGACTAAGAAATTTAAGAAAGCTAAAGAATATCTCTTCTTTTAAGTTAAGGCTTGAAGCCTCCCACAGGAAGTGAGGCACAAAGGATGTCCTCCAATCTCTAGAGAACCCCTAACACAGAATAAAAAAGGAAATAACCTGTCCAGAGGCAACACAGCATGACCTCAAGAAATGGGCAAAATGTATCCTCCTACTCAACCTACCATGTGAACAAATGTGCTAAAACCCAAGGCCCGGTCCAATCCACAGTACTATTCAACAACTGTTGAGCATCTTGTTCCAGGCCCTGGGCTGACCACGTTTAGTGCATTACCTTTAATCCTCACTATGACTCACTTTAGAGAGGAGAAAGCTAAGAAACAGAGATGTTAAATAACTTGACAATGACAGAACTCAGATACAAACTCAAGGCTGTTTAAGTCCAGACACCCCGTTCTCTTAATTACTACACTCTAATGCCTCAACTCTGGATTTCAAACACACAAATGGGGAAGTGGAGTGCCCTTGGGTCATATCACTATAGATCTGGAACAAAACAGCACAGTCTAAGGAGATGAAAGTCAGTTACTCTCAAGCAATGAAAGCAGAGAAGCTGGTAGAAAACAGCACTAGACTGGCCAAGTCAGGAAACACCACCCTTCCTTGTGGTACTCTGATCAGGACTCTAACATTGTCAGCCACCACAGGAAAACAATTGATCGACTTCTGCATACTTTACCTCCTGCGTTTCTTGAGAAGGGGGCGATCCAGAAGTTCATCTGCAGTGGGTCTCTGCTCAGGATCCTAAAAAGTAAAAATAGGGTTAGTTTTCACTTAAAGGGAATGGACCATATGGGATCTAGAGGGGTATCCTACTCCCTAATTAGAAGGCTAATTAGAAGGATAATTACTCAAAGACCATTTTATATTATGCTTTTGTTTTAAAAATCTTAATTATGTCATAACCTACGTTTCATGCTTCTCACCTTAGTATCACTATCACTTGTACATGAGTGAGGATGTTTACAATGCACCTTCCCCACTTGTTCAATTCAGAGAGTGGCTCTCAAGCCTCAATATACAGGGCACATAAGAATCACCTGAGGTCCTTGTTACAGATAAAGATTTCTGGGTTTTATCTACAGAGATTCCGATCCAGTTGACCTTGGGTGAGGCCCAGAAATCTTTTTGCTTAGGAAACTCCCCACTCCCAGAAGATTCTGATGCCAATGATTCATGTACCATATTTTGAATAATAATACTAGAACTACACAGCAAGGGAACTGTGAGACATTAGAAATATATACTTTTTTGTACATTAGGAACTCTAAATTATTTTTCACTGCAGTTTTATTTTGGTTTTTTTTGGGGGGAGGCAGGAGGTTGGGGCCTTACTCTGTCCCCAGGCTGAAGTGCAGTGACATAATCCTGGCTCACCACAACCTTGACCTCCTGGGCTCAGGCGATCCTCCCACCTCAGCCTCCCAATTAGCTATGGCTACAGGTGCACACCACACACCCAGCTAATTTTTTGGGTTTTTTATAGAAGTGAGATCTCTCTATGTTGCCTAGGATGTTCTTGAACTCCTGGGCTCAATCGATCCTCCCGCCTTGGCCTCCCAAAGTGCTAGGATTACAGGCATGAGCAACCACACCCAGCAGTTTTATAAAATTAGTATTTGAAATTAATCTTGGTCTTAAAAAATGGAGTACAATTTAGATGGCAAAATCATTTCACAAGTTAATATTTACAAAACAGGCCGGGCTCGGTGGCTCAGCCTGTAATCCCGCGCTTTGGGAGGCCGAGGTGAGTGAACTGCCTGAGCCTGCGGGTTTGAGACCCACCTGGGCAACTTGGCGAGACCTCATCTCTACAATAAATCAAAAAAATTAGCCGCGCGTGGTAGCACGCGCCTGTAGTTCCAGCTACTTGGAAGGCTAAGGCGGAAGGATCACGGGAGCCCAGCAGGTCAAGGCTGCACTGGTCGGGAGCGGCCACTGCACTCCAGTCTGGGCGACTGAGTGAGACTCCAACTCAAAAAAAAAAAAAAAAAATTTACAAAGCAAAATAAAGTAAGAATTTGTTCACCGAAGCACACAACTACCATGAATTATCAATGCCTATTCTGGGCACAGCCACAAAAACATCCCACCCTAGGGAAGTAGATGTGCTTTTGTGTGGTTTGTATCTCTGCCATATCACAAACACTGAGGCTGGAAGTAGAAACACAAAACTGAAATGAAAATATAAGTAACACCTACCTGGTCGAGGCATGCATGGACCATTTGGATCAATTCCAAAGAGTACTGGCTAGAATCAACTTCCATGGCCCGGATTCCTTGCACGATCTTCACACACAGGTTCAGTGGATTCTATGAGAAAACGATGACTTCATTGTTCCTGGTTTTATAACAATGATATTATAACCTACCTGTAGGGCCTCTGAGGTGTTTGTGACCATTAGTTAAAAAACTGGCAATAGATCTTCCTTCTTTTTATAACTATTAGTATGTATTATCAATAAATAACTATGGAAGCACCACCATCAGATGGAATACAGTCAACTTGCCAATGTGGAGATTAAATCTATAACTGTGTGGTCAACAGCATAATTCTTAGAGCATATTGTAAAGTTGATGTATAAGTTTGCTGTGTTTGTGTTTAGCATGGCAACACTGTGATGTTGGGAGTTTGTTTATCATTTTGTCATCTGGAGTGACAATGTTGTGCTTGTGAGTATGCCTTGGATTTTGTAGATCTGAAGAAAGTTAGTGCTATTTGTGGGCTTAAGAAGATGGAAGCCGGGCTCGGTGGCTCAGCCTGTAATCCCGCGCCTTGGGAGGCTGAGGTGAGTGGATTGCCTGAGCCCGCGGGTTCGAGACCCGCCTGGGCAATTGGTGAGACTTCATCTCTACAATAAATCAAAAAATTAGCCAGGCGTGGTAGCGCGCACCTGTAGTTCCAGCTACTTGGAAGGCTGAGGCAGAAGGATCGCGGGAGCCCAGCAGGTCGAGGCTGCGGTGGCTGGGAGCGGCCACTGCACTCCAGTCTGGGCGACAGAGTGAGACTCTGACTCAAAAAAAAAAAGAAGATGGAGTGTCGGGCTCAGTGGCTCGGCCTGTCATCCCAGCACTTTGGGAGGTCGAAGCAAGTGGATTGCCTGAGCCTGCGGGTTCGAGACCCGCCCGGGCAACTTGGCAAGACCTCGTCTCTATATTAAATCAAAAAAATTAGCCGGGAGTGGTAGTGCGCGCCTTTAGGTCTGGTTACTTGGAAGGCTGAGGCGGAAGGATCACTGGAGCCCAGCAGGTCGAGGCTGCGGTGGCCGGGAGCGTGCCACTGCACTCCAGTCTAGGCGACAGAGTGAGATTCCAACTCAAAAAAAAAAAAGAAGATGGAGTGTCAAGTGGGAAAAAAACGAACACTTCTGACATACTCTTCTATTTGAGTTTAACAGAGAAGTAACGGAAGAGGAGGCAGCTCGAAACATTTGTGCCGTGGGGGCGGGGGGGGGGGGGGGGCGCCACTGGGGAAAGCATGGCAAGAAAATGGTTTTGTTGTTTCATTGAGGGCCACTTTGACCTGAATGAGTCTCCACATTCAGGAAGTCCACTGGACTTTGATGAAGACCACTTAAAACAGCGAAAAAGACTACAAACTTATGCATCAGCCCAATATAATTGACCCTTCAACTGAATCCTAAAGAAAAGAAAAGCAAGATTAGTTATGCTTCTTGGCTTTAAGTACCTCTCCTGCCAAATAATTTGCCTAATCTATATATCCTAATTATGGCTGTACAGGGTAGTTGCAATAGACAAGGCAGTGAACAATAATATGAAAATAGGCCAGGTGTGGTGGCTTATGCCTATAATCCTAGCACTTTGGAAGGCAGAGGTCAGAGGACTGCCTGAGCCCAGGGGTTCGAGACCAGCCTGGTTAACTTGGCAAGATCTTGTCTCTACAATAAATCAAAAAATTAGCGGTGAGCCTACTACTGCACTCCAGTCTGGGTGACAGAGTGAGACTCTGACTCAAAAAACAAACAAAAAAGATGAAAAAATAGCAATATTATAGTAATACCACCACCACCACCACCACTTTGAGAGACCATTTCAAACTAGACAGGCACATTACATATATGATTTTTTTTTTATCCTTACACCATTTAAGGAGATTATTATCATTAGCAATTTGTACATGAGAAAAATGGGGCTCAGAGATGTAAAGAAACTTTCCCAAAACCACACAGATGGTAAAAATGGAGCCATAATTCCAACCAAAATCTGACTCCAAAAGTCATTTTTCTTCTACTGTATTATTTAAGAGAATTAGACTATATACCAGAATAAACTTCAGAATTTAGAAAAACAAACAGATCTCATGAAAGTCCAATTAATTATCTTACATATGCTTTTTTCATATACCTTATGAGAGAATCTCTGTGAGGGGGATATATAATATAACCATGTTATAGATAATGAAGTAGAGGACCAAAGAGAAGAAGTGATTTGTCTGAATTCTCACACTTCGTTGGTAGAGGTGACTGGATGTGAATCCACTTTAGCTACCTAGAGTGTGGTCCATGAACTAATGGTATCAGCATTACCTGTGAGCTTGTCACTATGTAGAATATCAAACCCTCCCCACTGAAACAGAATCTGCATTTCAACAAGATGCCCAGGTGATTTTGTACACATATAAAAGTTTGAGGAGCACTGTTTTGCACTACGTTGTACTTTAATTTACTCAAAAAAAAGAAAAAAAGACGTGAAGGCTTTTGTTGTCCACAAAATAATGACAATCTTTAAAAAAAATTTTTTTTGTAGAGTTGGGGGGGGTCTCACTATTTTGCCAAGCCTGGTCTTGAACTCCTAGCCTTAAGCAATCCTCTCGCTTTGACTTCCCAAAGTACTGAGATTACAGGTGTGAGCCACTGTGCCCAGCCCAACAATGACAATCTTTAATAAGAGCGAGTGCAATTTTTCATAAAAAGATCAAAATACTTTAATGGATATTATATAATTGCTATATAATTAGCTTTTAAAAAGTTATATAGCTGAAACATAAGAAATAAAATGGTTTTTCCAAACTTCAATATCACATAGTTGACCCTAGAGGCAGTTCTTAATTATAGTGAACAAATTCAAGTACAGTGCTTACTACTTGATTGCGATAATCTCAACAGGGAATTCAAATTGGAGATTAATTGTGTCTATGGCATTTTAATAATGTATTACTAATCCAGTACCTGGAAACAGATTATTTTTACCTATAGTTGATTTATTTCCAAGAAATCAGAAGGTGGGGTCTAAAGAAGTCAATCTGCTTAGTCAAATTGTACCATCTGCAAGGGCACTATGCAGATAATACAGTAACTTACTGTGGCATCAAATGTCCTCTTTAGGGTAAGCAGTTCAAAAATGACGCAGCCTACTGCCCAGATATCGGACTTGAAATTGTATTTTACTCCTTGACAGAGCTCTGGAGACATGTAGTACGGGGTTCCAACAAGCTGAACAACAAAGAAAACAATCAAAGAATAGCTTCTCTTTTGAGGTAACTAAATTAACATTTCAACAGCTTAGTTAGATTTCCCAGGAACGAGTGATAACAACTATGAAATATCCATCAGTCGATTCCAAAATGTTTTTTGTGAGATGATGCCACTATGGGGAAAAATGTTATTCATATCAAATCTCCTGGGCCAATTGTAAAGGGACAATCTCTGGATTAAAGGCACTGTGGTAACCTGGAGAGGTTTTAGGCATTCAAGGCCTACTAAAAACTTTTCACAGATAGACACATACTTTGTAAAGTTCACCAATGGGAAAAAAACATAAAAACTGGAGTGGGGAGGTGATAACTGAATGAAGGAACTAAACGTTCTAACTAAAATGCACAGTAATGAAACTTTTTAAATGGCCTCGTTTGACATCTGCTATACTAAAACAGCTAGTAAATTTCTTTGGAATTTGAAAAAGATTTTCTGACTTCAAAAACAAATTTGGAAATAAAAATGTCCTAAAAAAAAGTCATGCCTCTCCAAAGATGAGAGACAATGAACACCCCAGCAGTTCTAATAAAACTGAATGCCATCTTTAATCAGCAAAGCAAAGCAATTTTCACATGGCTTACATGGCATTTATAAATTTTCATATCATTCCTTCTTTGCATTTAACTAGTTAGAAGAAGTCAAGTCATGGTTTTATCAGACTGTTCTTGATGAGAAAAATCCATATAAGGACATGATTGCTTCCTCAGAAGCTCAATTTGGTCACCATCATACAAACAACTGAGTCCCTGAAGCAGATTCCCACCCTGGATGTTTGCAGGCATATCAAAAAACATCATCAGGATTAAATTAATTTTATTAACTTACATTTTCAAGTTCTTTTAAGGACAGAGCATTGTGAAACCAGAAGAGTAATAACTGGGTTTTATAATTTCTAAAAGGATAAAATTACTATCCTAAACATCAACCTGTATCTATTCTTTACCAATGGTCTTTTTCAAAATCAGGTGAGAAGGGAGTGCTTCCGGTTTAGACTGTGTATGATATTAATTAATAGATTGTTCTCTGGGCATCAGCCTTCATTTGTAATACAGTGCTTCTTTTTGAACCAGAGAAGCAATCAAAGCAAACATAAAAGAGATGTCTGATACCTTGAGCTCAAAAATTAAGAGATAAAATGAAATCTACTAAAGATCCTAGGCTGGTCAAAACAGTAAAGCATTTTTGTTACTTTTAGAAAGGGTTCTAGCTAATGCTGGAAAAGGCTATGTTATGAGGTAATGTGCTCAGAGCTGTAATGTGGACAACTCTTGAAAGAACACCTGACCATGTAAATGCCTACCAGTGAGGCCGAGAAAAAGACTTCTGAAGACTTGCAGTGTAAGAATGGAGAACTTGCAGGACTATTGAGAAAAGTGTGCAAGATTTAGGGGGTATAGTTATATCTCACGGTACTGGAAAGAAAAAGACAAGGGCAACACATACCGTCTCAGCCATAGAATACTCAGAATTAAGTTTCTTTGCCAGGCCATAATCTCCAAGTTTTATCAGGTTTGCCTTGGTCAGAAAAATATTTAATGTCTTTATATCCCTGAAAAAAAGGATAATGCATATTAATCCCATATAATTGTTTTATTTCAGTCCCCATCCTGCCCAGGGTTAGAACAGAATAAAAATGAGTGTGTTACCCCTGCTCTGATTCTGTTATGGGGGCCTAAAAGTCCCATACGATGATCGTCACTTTCACATTCAGTTTAATATTAAAGATGGGACTTGAAGAAGTAAAGGCAGAGAATTAATTTCATCTTCTAGGGCTCGCATAGCACTGAAGCCATTAGGGAAAGCTTAAGGGGTCAGATGAGAAAAATGGTGCTCCAGGTAATTATAATTCCTACAAGAAACACTACCTTGGCCAGGCGCAGTGGCTCATGCCTGTAATCCCAGCACTTTGGGAGGTCAAGGCGAGAGGATTGAGCCTTTGGGTTCGAAACTAGCCTGGGCAACTTGGCAAGACCTCATCTCTACAATAAATTTAAAAATTAGCTGGGTGTGGTGGCATGCACCTGTGGTTCCAGCTACTTAGAAGGCTGGGGCAGAAGTATTACCTGAGCCCAGCAGGTCGAAGCTGTGGTGGCCATGAGTGCCACTACACTCTAGACTGGGAGACAGAGTGGGACTCCCACTCAAAAAAAAAAAAAAAAAAAGATACACTGCCTCTTGAATTACATTATATCAAGGCAATTTTAATATTTGGTGTTAAAGTTTCAAATAATCTGGTAAGGCAAGAAAAGAGGCTACATGTCCAAAATAACATGACTAGGCCATTTAGATCATCTAAATAAAATCAAGGACTATTTTTCTAAAGATGACTTCACCATATATAAAACAAAATGAACTGTGCCTGGTCACTCTGGTTTCTTTTACTGAAAAATGTGAATAAATATATAAATGTGAACAATAAATAAACAAATGTAAACGATATACTTTGTTACTTTTAAAAGATATTAGCAACATGCAACAGTAGACACTCAATAGCTTTTAAGAAATATATGTCAACTTAATGAACAAACCAATGAAAAAAGAAACTCTAGTACATTACCGATTACTCTTTGACAATGGTCAATGACTCACTTAAGAAGGGTATAATGATGTGAAAATATTCTTAAAATGGTTCTCCTCTACAACTAGAAGTGAATGAAAACTTCTTTTTTTCCCCCAAAGATCTGGCAAGTTTGTACAACTTTTTTTTTTTTTTGAGATGGAATTTCACTCTGTTACCCAGGTTGAAGTACAGTGGCATGGCTCACTGCAGGCATGACCTCCACAGCTCAAGCCATTCTCCTGCTAAGTAACTGGGACTATAGGTGCATACCACCACTCACAGCCATTGTTTTGTAGAGATGGGAGTCTTGCGTTGTCCTAGCTGGTCTTGAACTTCTGGCCTCAAGCAAAGCTCCCACCTTGGCCTCCTGAAGTGTTGGCGTGAGCCACTGCACCTGGCCCAATTTGTACACTTTACTGTACAAAATGAATAGGCTTTTATTTATATTAAAAGAACATAATTACAGAATTGAAAACAATTGCCAATTATTACTGCTCAGAGAAAACATTTACTATGAATTCCAACCAAACTAACACTACTTCTCATAGTGCCTTCAAGGATTTACTGACAGATTAACAAACTGAATTCTAAAATATCTGCCAAAGAAATGACTAAATGATACTTAGCTATTAAAGAGATTTTTCCTAGACGATAAATATGGTTTAACCCCAGAAAGTGAAGATCACATCCTTCATTACTTATACTTTCCTTTCCTAATTATATCAATGGAAAAACCTTGACTGCTTACTTAAGAAATAAAAGTGCAGATGGGAGGTATTCAGGTCCAGGGTAGGGGTTGGATTTGTGGGGCGGAACCCAGCCCATACATGTTTCTTCTTACCTATGAAGGATTCCAGCTTTGTGGATACAGCTCACTGCTGAAACAATCTGAAATAGGTACCACACCACCATCTGCAGAGACAAAATCAGTTATATTTGGATTAGAAACAAACATCTCCACCATTTAAATACACACACACATATCCACAAACAAAACAAAGAAAGCTGCAACCAGAGGTTGTGATTCAACATGACATCTCTTGCTTATAGGTTAAGCAGGCAAAGAAAAAGAAAAGAGTAGGAGTAAAATGTAAAACAAAAAACAAAAAACAAAAAATGCAGGCACAAAGGCAGGAGCTGGGAAATGCTAAAGGAAGGAAGGAGGGAGGGGAATAAGGGGCACACAACCACCCACTGGGTACCATGTTCACTACTAGGGGTGAGAGGGCTCACAAGAAGCCCAAACCTCGCCTCTACGCAACTTACTTATGTAGAAAATCCTCACATCTACCCCACAACTCTAATTTTGAAAAAACAGAAAGACTTAAATGTCCACCAAAAAAGAGATAAATAAAAAAATATATTTTTAAAAAAGCTACAAAAAATGTAAAACCCCAGAAAACAAAATAATTCCAGTGTCATTACAAAATATAGTATGGTGAAGCAGACTTGTGGAAAGAAATCCAGGAAGAATGCAGTTATAGAAAACTGGGCATACCAGAATGCAGTAATAGAACCAGGAAAGAAAGCCCATAGAGAGTCATGATGCGGAGGTAAAACATTTAGGAAGCAGCAATAGACAGCTTCCTCGTTAAGGTTTCCTTTCTCATGAATATCAGAACCTGAAAAGAGTCTGAACAAAAGAAAAAAAACTCTTCATTGTTGGAAGAGTAAATACAGAACTAGAATGCAAGAATTGCTACATTACAATTCTAGCTTCCTTCCACAGAAATATGAATTACCTCTTCCTCAAACAACTTGTCCTTCTGACGAAGGATTTTGTCATACAGGTTTCCTCCTGCAATTAAACAAGAGACAGGTTTAAATTGCTTAATCAAGATCAAAGCTTGGCTCCTGTGGCTAACAGGGTTTTAACAGGTAATACAAGGACATGAAGAATTCTGCTTTCTCATCATTAGAAACTACTTCTCTTGGCTTTTCACATGGGTACAAAACTCTTATCTTTTAAGGGATGTATAAGAAATAGTCCTCAAAAATTCCCGTCCCTAACACAAGAGGCTCAATTTTAAAAAGTAATATTTTTAAAGATGAGAGAAAAGACCATTCCTGAACTATCCAACTAGTAAAATATCTTCAAAATCAGATTTTTTTTTTTTTTTTTTTGAGTCTAAGTCTCACTCTGCTGCCCAGGCTGGAGTGCAGTGACATGATTATGGCTACCACAGCCTCGACCTCATGGGATCAGTTGAACCTTTGACCTCAGGTTCACAAGTAGCTAGGACTACAGGTGTGTATCACAATGCCTGGCTAATTTTTTGATTTACTGTAGAATTGAGGTCTTGCCATGTTGCCCAGGCTGATCTCAAACTCCTGGGCTCAGGCAATTCTCTCGCCTCAGCCTCCCAAAGTGCTGGGATTAGAGGTGTGAGCCACTGAACCCGGCTGAGATGCTTTTTTTCCCTAGAGTTCCCTTCTAAGGAATCTGCAATATTTTTGTAGCAACTCCTCCAGTGTGACTACTAGAACATTTGGATTACACCTGTGATGCAGTTTTGTATATACAGGGTATATACAACAACTTTTTTCTTTCCACTTCACACTGAAGTTTTCCCAAAATTTAGAGTCCACTCCTAGACTGTATCCAACCATTACTCTCGTTACTAATTCCTTCATGTGGAATAAGCATGAATTTGCTTTTCTCTCTCCTTTATCAAGTAATACAGACTGCAAATGACCATAGTTCATCTCACTTCCCACCTGCAACCATAACTTATACTTTAATGCTGGCTAAGTTTTTACAACTTCTCTTCCCCTGCAATATAATAACTCAGTGTTTCAATAAATGTATCATTTGTACTTGCTCCTCTTAAGTACAAATGAAGTTAATTACTTAAAACTTCTGCTACTTCAAACATTTTTAATATCTCATATATTTAGTACTAATCAGAAACAGTCATAATACGCAAGAGTCTAGAAAAGAAAGCTGTAAGTGAAGAACAAGAACAGATCAGGACCTCTTTAGCATGCAGTTCATGAAATGGCTTGGGGGTTCTCTTGTGCAATAAGGATAACAGCTAGTACAGTACATATAAAACACTTGCTACCTACCAAGTACTATGCTATGGGATTTACATGCCCTTTTTTTTTTTTTTTTTTTTTTTAGTAAGAGTCTCACTCTGTCACCCAAGCTGGAGGGCAGTGGCACGCTTATAGCCACTGCAGCCTCGCCCTGCTGGGCTCAGGCAATCCTTCTGCCTCAGCCTTCCAAGTAACTGGTACTACAGGCATGCGCCACCACAACCGGCTAATTTTTTGGTTTATTGTAGAGATGAGGTCTCCCCAACTTGCTCAAAATGGTCTCAAACCCATGGGCTCAGGCAATCCTCTCACCTCAGCCTCCCAAAGTGCTGGGATTATAGACATGAGCCACCACATCTGGCCTACATGCCCTCTTAATACAGTAACCATAGAAAGTAGGTACCATTATCAACAAACTCATTTTAAAATGAAGAAACTGACCGGGCATGGTAGCTCATGCCTATAATCTCATTGGGAGGCCAAGGTAGGGGGGATCTCTTGAGGTCAGGAGTTAGAGACCAGCCTGGGCAACATTGTGACACTTGTCTTTACAAAAAAAAAAATACAGAATTTAGCTGGGTGTAATGGGTGTGTGCCTGTAGTCCCACCTACTTGGGAGGCTGAGGCAAGAGGACTGCACGAGCCCAGGAGGTCAAGGTTATAATGAGCCGTGATTGGGCCACTGCACTCCAGCCTAAGTGACAGAGCAAAACTGTCTCAAAAAAATTAGGCTGGGTGTGATGTCTCATGCCTGTGATCCCAGCACTTTGGGAGGTGGAGGAGAGAAGATTGCCCAAGCCCACAGGTTCAAGACCAGCCTGGGCAATATGACAGGACCTCGTCTTTACAATATGTCAAAAAAAATTAGCCAGGCATGGTGGCACATGCCTGTGATTCCACCTCCTTGGAAGGCTGAGGCAGAAGGATCACCTGAGCCCAGCAGGTCAAGGCTATGGTGGTCATGAACATACCACTACACTTCAGCCTGGGCAACAGAGTAAGACTCCGACCCCAAAAAATAAAAATTTAAAAATTTAGTAAAATGAGGAAACTAAAGCACAGAGAAGTTAAGTCTCTTGTCCAAGGTTATAGAGCCAGAAGGTAGTAGAACTTAGGACATGGGTTAAGACTCGATTTTCTTTACAACTAGGCTATCCTACTATCTTACAAGCAAAATCATCCAAAGAAATCAGAGACCAGAAAATAAGGCCATGCTTCACTGTATATAATTTTCGCTCAGTTATGACCTTTGGACCACTTTTCAATAGGATGGCTTTTGCTGAAGACAATATAAATAAATATCACCTCTAAGATTTCATTAAATATTGTATCAAGTGGTGTCAAGCCATATCGAATGGCTAACTAATGTCATTTCATGAGGAAAAACCTTGAAAAATAAATGTAAAATTCAACTGAATAAATACTTTGAAGATGGAAATATAGTCACAAGGGAGAATTTGAGTATGCAGGAGAAAATCCTTCCCCTTATTCTCTAAGGTCTGAAATGTTTCTCTTAAACTCTAGAGACTCATTTAAAGTTTTTATCACTGTGTATGCCTTTTCTTGTACTCTTACCCTTAAGGTAAGAATGGGCACAGAGCGAGACTCCTAGTCAAAAAAAAAAAAGCATAAGGAAGTCTTGGTGGAGGAAGTCCCAATGAATTCTACCTTACCATTACAATATTCCAGCTCAATCAGCAGGGTGGTATTGTCCATGAAGTGATTGTAGTAGGCAATAATGTTGTCATGCTGCAGCAGTGCCAGAATAACAATCTCATTCAAAGCATCACGACGCTCCTTTTCAGACAGTCGGGTCAAATCAACTTCCTTCCACACTACCAATGAGTCATCCTACAACACAGTAACAGAAAAATCATGTTTGCTTTTTGCCTGGCAGGGAATGAATCCATACCCAGATCTGTAAGTCTAGAAAGAAAACGTCCTAGAGGGGCAGACAGACTCCTTTTATTTCTTCCTTTAAACAGACTTTAGTTAAAGGTTCTGCATACAATTGAGCATAATTTGTTGCAGGACTGGAGAAAGTAAAGCATTAAGATGTTGCTACTTTGTTGCAATACCTAATTTGCATGATGTCAATTCCAGGTAAAAATATGGTCTGGGGCAGACTTCAAAGATTCTATTGAGGGCAATATAACACAATACTTAGTTATGATGGGGATTGTGGTAGGGTTAAAATATTGAGGAAGTAAAGAACTGGAGAACCTTTATTCACAGCTGACCACAGCTTCTTGTAAAATGAAAATACTAAACTTGCTTCTAATTTTATAAATTTAGACTTCTCTAGGAATTATTTATACTGTCTGGGTAAGAATGTCATACCCCATTTTACAACTCTAATTTCCTGTCATGCTTTTATGGATATTTTCCTCCATTCAAGAGAACTTACCTGCAGCTCCCAAAATTTTTATATCTTTCTTTACTGACACTGCTTCCTAGCTCAGTATCAGCCCCACCTCCATAACCTTCCCCATCCATTTGAATGTCTGTTAAACCTTTAAAACTTATTTGGGAAAGGCTCTGATGTGATTTTTACTGTACATTTATTCAATGTAACCATTCCCTTAACTTTCAGAACTCATATACTCAAGTAGTTCTCCATTCTTTTCATTTATATACATTCACAACTTAAATGCTATTTGTTTACTAAAGTGACTGTTTTCCCATCGATATATGTTTCTAGAGGAAGAGCAGCTTCTAATAAATCCTTTGTAAATACACAGATCTAATAAATATTTGGTGATATGGATAAGGCTACACAGTCTTAGGGAAGTGTGATCAAATTTAACTCAAATCAGGTTCAACAGGATAATAATAATAATAAAAAGGCATGGGCAAAGAAATGTGAGATTTTAGCTCTAATCGAAGATTTACTTCTAACTTAAGTGAGCAAGTCACTGAAATATACTTAAATTTCTCTAACTAAACAATATCTCCTCTTTCTCATATTGAGTGCAAATAAGACAACAGGCTACTAAGAATAAGGGTAACTATAACATCATACATTAATGTGGCACTGGGATAACAAAGAACACTTAAACATATTCTCTTGCAACCACCTCTCTCCATCTTTCAGCCTTAAAAGTAAGCTGGCTTAGCACACACACCAGAACTGCAGATGGCTTTCTGATGGATAAATCACCTTCAGCAACCCCAGTAAGTTCTCATTAAATTTATCCCAAAACTAGAGTTTTAAGACTTCTGTGACCAAATCCAGTTTATGGTTAGTTTTTGGAAATTGAATCACCACCGCAAGGTTTTAGATGAGTATACATTTTTAACTCAGGATTTAATATTCCATGGTTCTCTCCAAAGAATGTGCATAGGTGCAAATGTGGATGGGGGTTGGGGGGAAGATTACTTTGCCTACATTAGATTCTCAAAGGGGTCCTTCGAGTCTCCCCAAAAGTTAAGAACTAAGGTTTATCAGGTAACAAGGAAGTATTTCCCATGCATAAACCCTGCAGGATAAACACTGACGTAGAAACCTACACACAAAGGGTCTTCTCAATGATCTTCAAGCCTACAACTGAGAGAGCATTTCCAAACTTAAAGATAACAGGCCGGATGCGGTGGCTCAAGCCTGTAATCCCAGCACTTTGGGAGGCCGAGAGAAGAGGATTGCTTGAGCTCATGGATTCGAGACCAGCCTGGGCAACTTGGCGAGACCTAGTCTCTACAATAAATCAAAAAATTGGGCCAGGCGTAGTAGCGCCCGCATGTAGTTCCAGCTACTTGGAAGGCTGAGGCGAGGGATCTCCTGAGCCCAGCAGGCCGAGGCTGCGCTGTT
This sequence comes from Tarsius wallacei, assembly GCA_963574415.1. NCBI lineage: Eukaryota > Metazoa > Chordata > Mammalia > Primates > Tarsiidae > Tarsius > Tarsius wallacei. The sequence goes on from CAUYQG010194361.1 coordinate 29,450, forward strand.
AGCATGCCACTGCACTCCAGCCTGGACGACAGAGTGAGACTCCGACTCAAAAAAAGAAAAAAGAAAAAAAGGTAATGGCAAACGTAGTGGAGCTGCCACTGGTGTGGGAATTTGGAAGCTATGCCCCTTCTCCCCACTCAGACACTGCAGAGCAACCCAACGTGAGAGGAAGTCTTGGCAATACTTCACATTTGTATACCACTTTAATTTACAGTCTGCAAAGCACCTTCACTTGAGTCTCAAGATAATCTTTAAAAATCCATCCTGGGCAAAAACAGCCAGAGCTTGTCTCTACCAAAAACAATAAAAGTAGCTGGGTGTGGAGGCGTCTGTACTCCCAGATACTCGGGAGGCTGAGGCTGGAGGATCGCTTGGGCCCACGAGTTCAAGGCTGCAGTGAAATATGATCAGACCACTGCACTGCAGCCTGGGCGACAGAGAGCCAGTCTCAAAACAAAGCAAGCCCTTAAAAAAATAAAGGTTTCAAGGCAGTCAACGCTCACAGATGGTTCGTTTGGCGACTTGCTCGGTTCCTGGGTTCAACAAAGTGACCGATTAGTACAACCAGCAGTCCGACCGATTCCTAACGCAGGTGAGCTGCAAGCGGGGCGGGACCCTGAGCCTCAACCCTGCGGCGCGGGAAGGGGCTGGGGGCGGGGCGGGAGGCGGGCGGGCCGCTACCTCGGTGCGGCGGTACAGCGTGGCCTCGCCGAAGGCGCCGCGGCCCAGCACGCGGATGGGGATGTAGTGCAGCTCTTCCTGCTCCGCCGCGCCGCCCGCCCGCGGCCCCGCGCCCGGGCTCCCGCCGCCCCCGGACTCGCTTCCGAAATCCGAGTTGAGGGAGTCGCAGTGTCGCTCGTACTCGCCCAGCACCGACATGGCGGCAGCCGCGGGCTCTGGGACCGGCTTGCGGGTCCCCGGTCGCGCTACGCCCCGCTTGCTTCAGACGCCGGCCCGCGGCCCCGCCGGCCCCGCAGCCTCGCGAGGCTCCATGGTGGCTCTGCCCCCTGGCCCGGAAGCAGTTCCCGGTGCTTCCGGTCCGGCCGCGTCTTCTCCGCCTTTGTCTGCCGGATGGCTTAGTCCGGTGACGGAGCTTCCCGCCAGCCTCGGAGGCCTCTGACGAGGACTGGCGGGCACGGGGTAGGGGCCACGTGGAAGCGAGGGGCTCCCGCGGCGCCAGGGCGTCGCTGCCGGGAAGCTTTCCAGGGCCTGCAGACTCTTCCCGCGTCCTGACCCGGTCCCCCAGTCTCGAGGTGCAGAGGCCGCCCAGGCTGGTCTTGGCGTCAGGCCCATCTCGGGAGGGTGGCTAGGGGGCAGCCCCTCCAACGTCGGCGGCGTTTTCCTTAGACAGATGTTATAGTAATTATAGTGAGGATATGACAGCAAGCCCCACCGCGGGCCTCCTGCCATCTCTGGCCGTGGGCCCGGTTCTCCCAGAGCTTTCCTAGCCATTCCCCGCCCCGGTAGTTTATGTCACCTTTCCTCCCCCTTCTCTTTTTCTAGATTCAAATTCTCCTGTGTGTTTTTCTAGATCTTTGATCATCTGATCTCACGGAATATCCTTTGGACCCTAGGTGACACTGGGAATGAGAAATCTGAAATACGACGCTCCCTGCCTCAAGTCACTGTGAAAACTGCAAAGCAGCAAAGTCAGCTGTGTGACCTTGGGCCACTTCACATCTCCAAGCTTGTTTTTCTTTTTTGAGTTGGCGTCTCACTGTCACCCAGGCTGGAGTGCAGTGGCATGCTCCTGGCTACCGCAGCCTCGACCTGCTGGGCTCAAGAGATTCTTCCGCCTCAGCCTTACAAGTAGCTGGAACTACAGGCATGCACCACCACACCCGGTTAATTTTTTTTTTTTTTTTTTTTAATTTATTGTAGAGACATGGTCTCACCATGTTGCCCAGGCTGGTCGCAAACCCGTGGGCTCAGGCACTTGTTTCACCTCGGCCTCCCAAAGTGCTGGGATTATAGGCTTAAACCACCACGCCCAGCCAAGCTTGTTTTTTAAATCTATAAAGTTGTGGGAATAGGATCTACATCGCAAGGGAAAACAGCCAACATTTATTGTTATATTCTAGCACTGTGCTAGTTACCATGTTTATCCCACTTACTCCTAACATTATTCCTATTTTACAGAAACTGAGATACAGAGAGGTAAAGTAACCTGCTTAATGTGACACAGCTGGTAAGAGGAGCGGGAAATCAAGCCGTTTGGCTCCAGTGTCATGATAGAATGGAATGTGATGCAGTTAAGAGAAGACCATGTGGCTGGAGCAGAGTACATGTGACGTAAAAGCTGATCGGGCCTCTATGTTTTGCATACAGAGTTTGGTGTTTCCTGTGGGCAATGGAAAATTATTGGAGTTTGTTGTTTGTTTTTTTTGAGTTGGAGTCTCACTCTGTCACCCAGGCTGGAGTGCAGTGGCGCACGCTCATGGCCACTGTAGCCTTGACCTGCTGGGCTCAGATGATCCTTTCGGCTCATCTTTCCAAGTAGCTGGAACTACAGGCATGTGCCACCACGCTCAGTGAATTTTTTGATTTATTGTAGAGACGAGGTCTTGCCATGTTGCTCAGGCTAGTCTCAAACCCCTCAGCTCAGGCGATCCTCTCACTTCTGTCTCCCAAAGTGTTGGGATTCAGGCGTGAGTCTGGCCAAATTATTGGAAATTTTTAAGCAGAATGATGATATGTTCTGATTTGCTGGGGATGTCCCAGTTTACACTCCCCCCCCCCCCCAGCATAATGAATAAAGCCTCTTTTGCTCAGGTGCCCAGCTCAGACAGTAAACAATATGGTCACCATAGATAAGACCAAAATTATGTTTTACAAAGAACTCTAATGACAGTGTGGAGGACAAAGGCTGGAAGCAGGGAGACCAGGGAGGAGGCAATTTATTTTCTACGAAGAGGCAGAGAAAGAATATCAGTGAATGAAGAAGAGGTCCAGATTTTTAAACTCCATCTGAGGAACATTTAGAGCTTTGTGATCAGTTGGGATATGGTTGGTGAGGTGCATGTCAGGGTTTGAGACTCACTTCTAGGTTTTTAGGTAGGTGGGGTAACAAATACCAGAGAAAGACAATTGGTAGAGTGGGGTGAGGGGTGTGAGGGCTAATAAGCTCGCATTCCTCTGGTATCTCTCTGCAGTTCATCAGTGTTTCTTTTAACATACCCTCTATTCTACATGACATTCCAAGTCAGGTCTTACTAGAGTACAAGGAGACTTCTGTCTTGATCTGCATCCAGTATTTCTATTAGTGTACCAGTGTTTATGATAATGGTCTTCTTCATGCTGATAGTCCTCTTTTCCCTAATCCAGAAATTCAGAATGCTCCAAAATTCAAAACTTTTTGGGTGCTGACATGAAGTGCCACAAGTGAAAAATTCTACACCTGACCACATGTGTAAGGTGGTAGTCAAAACGCAGGTGCACAACACGGTTTATTCAGCATCACAAAGTGAAAAAAGACCCTCCCAACCTCCTTCACTGTGTGTGTTTTTGTTTTTGTATATTCCCTGTAAAGATGTTGTTGAAAATGTCAAAAAAGGCCTGTACCCTATGGATAACAGTGATAAGAAAAAGAGGAAGCCCAGCCTGGGCAACATAGTAAGACCTCATCTCTACAAAAAAAGAAAATTATTTTTTTAATTAGCCAGGTGTGGTGGCACATGCCTGTATTGCCAGTTACTCAGGAGGCTGATGCAGAAAGATCACCTAAGCTCAGGAGGTCGAGGCTGCAGTGAGCTGTGATCATGCCACTGCATGGGCTAAGCAACATTGTGAGACTCTGCCTCAAAAAAAAAAAGGTAGCATTATGTTTGTAGCACACAAAAGCTGTTGGAGAAACTGGACAGCAGTGTAAGTGTGAAATATAGAACAGTATGGTGTTGGAATGACCACCATATATGATTTGAAGAAACAGAAGGGTAAACTGTTGAAGTTATATGCTGAAAGGGATGAGCAGAAGTTAATGAAAAATAGAAAAACACTATATAAAGCTAAAATGAAAATCTCAATCTTGTATTAAAAAAGAGAACCCATCAGTATCACAGTGAACATATGCCACTTAATGATATGATGATGAAACAAGCAAAGATCAATCACAGACTGAAAGGAATTACAAAAATTCAACAGGCTGGTTACAGAAATTTAAGAAAAGACATGACATTCAATTTTTTTTTTTTTTTTGAGTCGGGGTCTCACTCTGTCACCCCAGCTGTAGTACAGTGGCTCCATCATGGCTCACTGCAGCATCGACCTCTAGGACTACAGGTGTGTGCCACCATGCCTGCTAGTTTTAAAAAATTTTTTGTAGAGACAAGGTCTTCCTATGTTGCCCAGGCTGGTTTGAATTCCTGGGCTCTAGTGTTCCTCTTGACTTGGCCTCCCAAAGTGCTGGGGCGGATACAGGCGTGAGCCACTGCGTCCAGCCAGCATTAATTTTTTTAAGTATTTGTGGTGTTAAAGGATCTGCATTGAAGAAATTCATTGATGATTTTGCCATGGTCTTCCTAATGAAAATCTGATGCCAGAACAAGTTTATAAATCTAATGCAACACTGTTTTGGTGTCACTGCGCCAGAAAAAACACTGACTATAGCTGATGAGAGCCCGGGCAGGAATAAAAGATGCCAAGGACAGAGTGATTGTGCTGGGATGTGTTAATGCAACAGGCATGCATAAGTGTAAGTTTGCTGTGATGAGCAAAAGCCTGCATCTTCACTGTTTTCAAGGAGTGGATTTGTTTTTACTAGTCCATTATCAATGCTAATAAAAAATCATGAATTACTAGGAACATCTTTTCTAATTGGTTTCACAAACATTTTGTACCAGCAGCTCATTCTCACTGCAGGGAAGCTGGACTTGATGACTGCAAGATTTTGTTGTTCCTTGACAATTGTTCTGCTCATCCTCCAGATAAAATTCTCATAAAAAATGTTTATGCCATGTGCTTTCTCCCAAATGTGACTTTATTAATTCAGCCATGTGATCAGGGCATCCTTAGATCAATGAAGGATTGATTGAACAGCAGCAGAGCAGAGAACAGAAGCTTGGGTGTATACGATTTCCAAAAGGAGTTTAGTGTGATTGATGGCTGTTGCCAATGCTTGGGACAGTGACTAAAGGCACAGTTCATGCCTGGCACAACATCTGATCTGGGACTGTGTTCAGTGATGATGATGAACAAGATGGTGATTTTGGAGGATTCCTATGTCGAGTGAAAAAAAAAAGTCTGACCTCCTTAACATGTACACAAAATATATTCAAAAATACACCTTCAGAGTCCATCAGAAAGCTGGAAGAAGTGGATGTCAAATAAGTTCTTAGTATCGATAATGCCCATTAACTGACAGATGTTTAAATAGCCAGAATGGTTCTAAATCACAATGATGTTGTTAACACTGTAGAAAAAGTGCCCACAGATGACATGGTGAAAATGTGTGAGGCTTATTGAAGGACTAGAGCGGCATGCATACGTAACAGACCAAGAAATCATGTCAGTTTATAGAATCAGATTTCTAAGACAAAAGCCATTGGTAATGAGGCAGATGACTCTGTAGGAAACACTTTGAAAAGCTGTACTGGCCTCGCACGGTGGCTCAGCCTGCAATCCCAGCACTTTGGGAGCCTGGGGGTTGGAGACCAGCCTGGGCAACTTGGTGAGACCTTGTCTCTACAATAAATCACAAAACTAGCTGGGCGTGGTGGCGTGCATCTGTAGTTCCAGTTACTTGGAAGGCTGAGGTGGAAGGATCGCTGGAGCCCAGCAGGTCGAGGCTGCGTTGGCCGGGAGCGGCCACTGCACTCCAGCCCGGGCGACAAGAGTGAGACTCCAACTCAAAAAAAGAAAAAAAAAAAGCCATCCTGCCAATGCTTCCTCATCCCTAAAGAACCTACTTCTTGGTCCCTCAACTGCTTCTGATGTTTCTTCTCACCTATTAAAAAATAAAACACGGCATGCAGTCACCTTTTTAAAAAATATGATTTCTTGAGTTGGAGTCTCACTCTTGTCACCCAGGCTGGAGTGAAGTGGCACACTTATGGCCACCGCAGCCTTGACCTGCTGGGCTTAGGTGATCTTTCCGCCTCTGCCTTCCTAGTAGCCGAACTACAGACACACGCCACCACACCTGGCTATGCAGTAAACTTTTAATCAAAACACAGTATGGTAGGTGGAGATGACCGAAGTCTTGCTGCTGTTTGTCGTTGCTGTGGCTCAGCAGCTGATACGGATACTCATGTGATGCTACTGTGTGCTTAGTTACCCTGAACGCATATGTACAGATATTTTTGAATTTTTCTTGCCTGCTTTTAATTTCATCCTTGGGAATTAAGTCAGGATGATCAGTGTGGTGTTCAAAAAAAGCTAAGATACCTCAATAATATACTAAGATTTCCCAGTTGTACATTTTACATTGTATTTCTTTTTTTCTTTATTATCATTCTTTTTTATTTTTAAAGATATGGGATACAATTCAGGATTAGGTATACAAGTGGTCATCGTACAGGTAAAGTTTTGGCCTCCCTTTGGTCTCCACCTGGTTTGAGACGAGGTACCCTTATTGATATGTGCCACCTCCCCCGGCAGTTTCCCACTACTGCCAATCTCTTATAGTATTAATTATGAATTTTTAATTCAGATATTTAGCAAATACTGAGAACCAGCATGTGCCAGGTGCTGTGTTGCAACAGAGAACAAAATAAACATGGCTCTTACTCTCATGAAACTCTCAATCCAAGTAACAGAAAATAACCAGGCAATTAGAAGTTTGTATAAGGGCTTTAAAGTTCAAGATTCTGCTGGGCGTGGTGGCTCAAGCCTGTAACCCCAGCACCTTGGGAGGCACAGGTTTGAGACCAGCCTGGGCAACTTGGTGAGACCTCATCTCTACAATACATCAAAAACTTAGCCGGGCGTTATGGCACATGCCTGTAGTTCCAGCTACTTGGAAGGCTGAGGTCGAAGGATCACCTGAGCCCAGCAGGTCGAGGCTGTGGTGGCCATGAGTGTGCCATTGCACTTCAGCCTGGGCGACAGAGGGAGGCTCCCACTCAAAAAATAAAGTTCAAGATTCTAGAAAGGCATTTAGAAGGGTATCTTTCCAAGCCAGCCTTGCTGGGTGAGTGACATTTCCCTGGAGAAATCTCAAAAATGTTAAGTCTAGTGATGGCTAAAACTACAGTAGAGAGATCATTCCATATAGAGTCTACTCCACCTATATCCTCCTATTAATTAGAAGGCACTTTGAGGTTAGGTATTACCCTCTTGTTTATTAGGATATACTCCAGATTTTAGCTTGGCTTAAATCTTAATTCTGTTAAACAAAATAGATGCTCAAAAAAATTTTACGTGGAAAAACAATGACAGTCAGAAGTGTTGACTTTCAGAGAGGCTGAATACATTTCAACTGAAGCTTCAAAATTCTTGCAGTGAGGAACTAGATAGTTTTCTATAACTTAGTTGGCCTGAAACTGAATTGTTATAGTGAAATGCATAGAAACAATAA
>CAUYQG010194363.1:0-54102 GCA_963574415.1 Tarsius wallacei
ACCCTTATTAATGGTATGTGCCCCACCTTCACCTCATAGTGTCTTGTTACTGCCAATCCCTTTCTTGTAGTATTACGATAAATGTTCAAGATCCACTTATGAGTGAGAACATGTGGTACTCAGTTCTTTGTTTCTGTGATAGATCACTGAGCAGAAGAATTCAGATCACCCAAGTAAAAGCCCAAATGTGGGACACAGAAAACAAAAATATCACAGAAAAAAATCAAGGAAACAAAAAGCTGGTTCTTTGAAAGGATAAACAAGACTGACAGACTCCCAGTCAGCCTGACCAAGAAAAAGCCCAAATAAACACAATTAGAAATGTCAAAGATCAAGTTACAACAGACCCCGAAGAAATACAAAAGATTATCAAAGATTACTAGGCACACCTGTATGGAAACAAACTCGAAAACTTAAATGAAATGGAGGACTTTCTGACATCATACAACCTCCCAAGGTTGAAACAAGAAGAAATTGAGACCCTAAATAGGCCAATAACAACTCAGAATGGCTATTAAAAAAAAAAAAAAAAAACAACAGATGTTGATGAGGTTGTGGAGAAAAGGGAGCACTCATACACCATTGGTGGAAATGTAAACTAGGTTGGCGCCTGTAAAAATCAATTTGGAGATTTCTCAAAGAATAAAAAATATACCACTTGACCCAGCAATCCCTTTATGAATATATACCCAGACAGTGTACATCGTTCTACCCAAAAGATACCTGCACCTGTATGTTTATTGCAGTAGTATTTACAATAGCAAAGACCTGAGCCAACATAGGTGCTCATCAACAGTGGACTAGATAAAGAAAATGCGGTATGTACACATCATGGAATACTATACAGCCATAAAGAAGAATGAAATTATGTTGTTTGCAGCAATGTGAATGTAGCTGGAGGTCATTATTCTAAGTGACAACACAAAAACAAAAAACCGAATACCACATGTTCTAAATTATAAGTGGGAGTCAAACACTGAGTATACACAGACATAAATGCTGGGGACTCCTAAAGTGGGGAGGAAGGGAGGAGGACAAGGGCTGAAAAATCACCTATTCAGTACCATGTTTACTCTTTGGGTGACAGGTTTAATAGAACTTGAAATATACCCGTATAATAAAACTGAACATGTACTCTCTGAATTGAAAAATAAAATTTTTAAAAAAGAAGAAAAAAACAATATAACACTAATACAACATGCAAATTATATGTATATATGAAGTTCATAGGATTAAACAGACTATACTTAAATTTCCCCAAATCTCCACAGATCAAGGGTGTACAGACAAAGTATAAGGAATTTGTAACACCTCCCTCCCATCCTAAGTAAGTATAATATTATGTTAAAAAATGGAAATAACAGTAGGGAGAAAAATTATTTGCTAGAAAGGCACTCCTCAATAATTAAATGACACACATTCCTTTGGTCATGTAAATTTCTTCTGCTTTTAATACATCTAAACAAACCAGGTATTCTACTCATTTCATTTTCTTAAAGGAGTCTCTCCCAGAGCTTTTAAAATCTGTTCAAATATAGACCAGTTAATCCCAAGGTCTGCTGCTCAGCATATATGTTAATATTTATTTATTTATTTATTTTTGTAGAGGTGGGGTCTTGCTACGTTGCCCAGACTGGTCTTGAACTCCTGGGTTCAAGTGATCCTCCTATCTTAGCCTCCCAAAGTGCTGGGATAATAGGAATGAGCCATCACACTAGCCTTCAGCAGACATCTTAAGATTTCTGTTCATCATCATCCTGAGATATCCTTTATCCTAGGTCCCAGGTCTTTCTATTTTTTTGATTTATTTGGGTAGATTACATCCTCCACCAGCTCCCCGAGAAAGAAAAATATGAGAAATAAACTTTTAAAATCTTTGCATGTCAGAAAATGTCTTTTTCTATCTTTATACTTATAGATAGTAAAGAATTCTAGGTTGGAAGTTTTTTTCTTCAGGACTTTGAAGGCATTGATTGATCTTCTATAATTCACTGCTGCTGTATAGAAGCTTAACAGCATTTTGATTCTTAATGCTTTGTATGAAACCTGTTATTTTTTGAAGCCTTTAGATTATTTTTCACCAGTGATTTAAAATTTTATGCTATCTGTCTTGATGTGAATATATTTTTATCCAGTGTCTGCCTATTAAAGGGCTTTTTGAACTGGAAATCTTTGTCTTACAGGTCTAGAAATAATTTCTCTAATCACTTCACTGACAATTTCCTTGTTTGCTGCTTTTGAACTATTATTCAAGGTTGGCTCTCCTAGACTGTTTCACTAATTACCTGGCCTTCTCTTTATTGTTTTCTTCTACTTTCTGCTGCATTTACTCAACTTTACCTATTAAACCTTCCTTTTTTTTTTCATTTAAACTATCATATGGTTTCATTTCCAAGAACTTATTCTTGTTGTTATTCTTTAAACGGTTCATTGCATGACATCTTATTTTTGCTTCAAAGAAAATGTGGTACATATACATCATATTCATAATGGAGTATTATGCAACCATAAAGAAACAAAATCATGGTCTCTGCAGCAACTTGGATGCAATTTGAGACCATTATATTAAGTGAACTATCACAGAAACAAAGAACTGAATACTGCATGTTCTCACTCATAAGTGGCCCCTGAACACTATTACAGTAGTACAATGGGTACAAGGGTGGGATGGGCAGTTGCTGGGCATGCTAGGGGAAGGAGGGAGGGAATGAGGGTGGAGAGTGGGGAAATGTGATAACACAAAGTATACCTAGTCCACTACTAGGGGAGTGAGGGCCACCTAGAAGCCTAAACTTCACCTGCATGCAGCCTACTTATGTAGTAAATCCTCACTTGTACCCCACAACTCTATAATAAATAAATAATTTTACAAAGAATGTGAGCTGGGCTCGGTGGCTCAAGCCTGTAATCCCAGCACTTTGGGATGCCAAAGTGAGCAGATTGCCTGAGCCCACGGGTTCGAAAACAGCCTTGGCAACTTGGTGAGACCTCATCTCTACAATACATCAAAAAATTAGCCAGGCGTGGTAGCTCGCGTCTGTAGTTCCGGCTACTTGGAAGGCTGAGGTGGAAGGATAGCCTGAGCCCAGCAGATTGACGCTGGGGTGGCTGTGAGCGTGCCACTGCACTCCAGCCTGGGTGACGAAGTGAGACTCCAATTCAAAAAGAAAAAAGAAAAAAAAAGAATGTGAAATTGAGTTATCTGAAGTCATTTCCTTTCACCTTGAAGGACTTCCTTTAGTATTTCTTGTAAAAGAGGACAGACATCAATCTACTTAGTCTTTGTTTAATTTAGGAATATCTTTACTTTTTCTTGAATTGTGATAAAATGTATATAGCATAAAATTTACCATCTTAACCATTTTTAAGTATATAGTTCAGTAGTGTTAAATACAGTCACACCATTGTGCGCCTACTCTCTAGAACTCTTTTCACCTTACAAAACTGAAACTCTATACCCATTAAACAACTTGCCATTCTCCCTCCCTCAGACCCTGACAACTGCCATTCTACTTTGTCTCTATGAATCTGACTACTCCAGGTACCTTATATAAGCAGAATCATATAGTATTTGTATTTTTTTTTAAACTCAGTTGTTTCATTTGGCATAATGTCCTCAAGGTTTATCCATATTGTAGCATGATGTATCAGAATTTTCTTTCTTTTTTAAGGTTGAATGCAATTCCATAATATATATTTTGTTTCTCCATTTACCCACTGATAGACTTGGGTTATTTCTACCTTTTGGCTATTTTGAATAATACTATTATGAACAGGGTTGTACAAATATCTCTTCGAGACTTTGCTTTTAATTCTTTTGGACAGATAATTACAAGTGAAATGACTGGATCATATATGAATTATATTTTTAATTTTCTAAGGAACTGCCATACTGTTTTCCATAATGACTGCATCATTTTACATTCCTACCAACAGTGTACAGAATTCCAATTTCTCCACATCTCTGCCAACACCTATTATTATATGGGTTTTAAAAAAATCATAGCCTAGGCATGTGTGAGGTGGTATCTCCTTGTGGTTTTGATTTGCATTTATCTAGTGATTAGTGATGTTGAACACTGAGCATCTTTTTCATGCTTACCGGCCATTTACATATATATCTTCTTTGGAGAACTGTCTCTTCATATTCTTTGCCCCTTCCCTCTTTTCTGAGTTGGAGTCTCACTCTGTTGTCTAGGCTAGAGTACACTCACTGCATTCTCAACCTCCTGGGTTCAGGAGATCCTTCCATTTCAGCCTCCCAAGTAGCTGGGACTACAGGTGTGCACCCCATGCCTGACTAATGTTTTGATTTTTTTTGATGATGAAGTCTCATTATGTTGCCTAGGCTGGTCTCTAATTCCTGGGTTCAAGTGTTCCTCCCACTTGGCCTCCCAAAGTGCTGGGATTACAGGCGTGAGCCACTGTGCCCAGCTTCTTTGCCCATCTTTAAATTGGGTTGTCTTTTTATTATTGAGTGGTAGGAGTTCTTTAGATCTATTATGAATACCAAACTTATAACCTATATAAGATATATGACTTATAAGTATTTTTCCCCATTTTTTGAGTTGTTTTTTTGCACTTTGTTGATTGTATCTTTTGAAACACAAACTAGTTTAACTCTGATGAGGTTCAGCTTTTTGCTGTTGTTACTTATGTTTTTGGTATCGCAATCTGTCACCAAATCCAGAGTCCTGAAGATTTACTTCTGTTTTCTTCTAAGAGTATTATAGTTTTAGCTCTTACATTTAGGTCTTCGATCCATTGAGTTAATTTTTATATATTGTGAGATATGGGTTATTTTCATTTCTGAAGGAAGTTTTATGAATATAGAGTTCCTGGTTGACAGTATTTTTTTCTTTCAGCCCATTGAATATATCATTATACTTCCTTATGTCTTCCATTATTTCTGATAAGAAGCCAGTCATTTGTATAATTGTTCTCAAGCACATGATGAGTCATATTTATCTTGCTGCTTTCAAGAATTTCTGTTTTTGGCTTTTGACAATTTGACTATGATATGTCTAGGTATTGATATTTTTGTATTTACCTACTTGGGGTTCACTGAATTTCTTGGATGTATAATGTTCTTCAGCAAACTGGGGACATCTTCAATTATTATTTCTTAAAAGATTTTTTTTCTCTCCTTCTCTGTTTTCTTTCTCTGGCCCTGGATTCCTCCATGTATAAGAATCAAATATTTACTGAGTTCTTTCTGTGTTCAAGGGACTGGAGCAGTCAACCATGGGTAACAAACATGTTTAGACCCTAAAGATTACTGTCAACACAAACTTTTTCTTAGCTCTAATAGCCTCTTCTATATTTCTGTACACATATATTGCTATACTTATTGTTTCTGACTTATACCTTTGCTTTTGCTAACTTTTCATGTTTGAATATCTTCTCTTCTTGAACTTACAATACAATCCAAAATCTGGCTATAAGGTCCTATATAATCTGGCCCTGCTTATCTCAATACCTTTGTGACATCTCTTTTTCTCTCACTGGCTACATTCCAGCAATACTGAATTCCTCTCAGTTCTCTGTATATGCCAGGCTTTTCCTTGCCTCTAGACCTTTTTCTACCTAGCTCACATTATCCACTCTTTTTGCTTACTCATACTTTAGGGCTTAGAGGGAATGCCAGAGGAGCTTTCCCTCACTCCAATCTACATGAGGTCTTCAAAGCACCCCTCATGATTTCCTTTAGAGCATTTATCACAGTTTTTAAACTACATGCTTATTTATGTGATCATGTGTTTAATGTTGGTCTTTCTACTAGACTGTAGCTCCAGGAAGATAAGAAGATATCTCTCTTGCTCACCTCAGTATCCCTAGCACTTATCACAATACCTGACAGATGCCTCATAAATATTTGTTGAACAAATGAGTTAATACCTCCATCTAGATCCTGGTTACTCATTAACTCAGCTTTCATTTTCTCCAAAAGCCCTTCCTGGCTTCTCTGTCCCTCAGTAAATCCTCTTTTTCCCTGACTTCTCATTGTGATTAAAGTTTGGCCACATGTCAATAAGACATATTCTCATTTGACTTTTTCATTCAGTTTGTTTAGTACTTAAAACTAGGAGCTTGTTTCATATCTTTTGGGAACACTATAATGCTCTGTTAGACTTACTCAGGGGCAGGAAAATTTCTTTTTAAATTTCTAGATCCCAAGCTGGGTGCAGTGGCTCATACCTGTAATACCAGCATTTTGGGAGGCGGAGGCAAGAGGATTGGCTGAGCCCAGGGATTTGAGACCAGCCTGGGAAACTTGATGAAACTTCATCTCTACAATAAATCAAAAAATTAGCCAGGCGCAGTGGCACACACCTGTGGTTCCAACTACTTGGAAGGTTGAGGCAGAAGGATCACCTGAGCCCAGCAGGTCGAGGTTGTGGTGGCCATGAATGTGCCACTGCACTCCAGCCTGGGCGACAGAGTGAGACTCTGATTCAAAAAATAAAAATAAAAATGAATTTCTAAATCCCTAGCAGTTATTTCAGGGGCCTACAAATGAGAGACTCTCAGCAAATACTTGCTAAATTATTTAATTAAATGAAAATTTCTTGATTCACAGGTGATTAATTGGTACATATCCATTAGATATACTTACTCATTCATTCACTAAATAGATATTAATTTAATGCTCCAATACCCCAAGTCCTGTGCTTAGCACTGGGGAAGAAAATAGTATGAAACACACATAAGGACATTCCAATTCTAGTGGGGAAAATCTTTATGCATGTAAACAATTACAACATAATATCTAGTAATGGGATAAAGCGAGGTACAGAGTATCATCATGGGCACAATGAAGTCCCACGGCTTGATTTTACCCATGAATATTGAGGAAGGTTTCATAAAGCTGAGTTTTAAAGAATGGAAAGGAGTTTATCAAATCAAAATGGGTAGGGAGGCATGAAAGAGCAAGGCATGTTTAGGGAAAGTCAAGTAAGTCAAGGGAGAAATAAGGTGCATAAAACAAGGTTAGAAAAACCCGACCTTTTATGCAATACTAAATAGCAAGTGCTTTAGGATAAGTGGCAGATGACCCTAACATTTTGAATTTTTAAAAGAGAAATGTGGTGGAGAATAACTCAGGGTAGAAAGACAATAGATTCAAGAAGTCTATGTTTAGGGTGAAATGTAAAGGATCTGGAGTGACAGTGGGGATAGAGCAGGAATCATGATTCAACTGATGTTTGGGAGGTAGAAGTTGACAGGATAGTGATTAATTGAGAGGCGAAAGAGATAGAGAAGGAGGAGCCAAAGAGAACTCCAAAAATTCTGATTTTTGGGTCTCTGAGCAAATGATACATCTTTTACCTGATATAAAGAACCCAGAAAGAAGTATATGTGTGATGCAAAGAAAATAAGCTTGGTTTAGATATCTTGAGGTAGAAATGTCTGAGGAAGAACCAAGGGCAGATGTCTGGTAGGAAAAAGGATATGAGGGCCTAAAGCTCGGGGGAAAGGTCTCAGATGGAGCTTTCTGAGATGGCTAAATATTTATGATCCTGCTCTGAATTATAAATGTCAAAAAACGCTAGTTAGAGCTACCAAAATTCTGTCAGCTACTGCTTCTTCCCTCCCTTAGGCTGTCTAATACTCTCCAGTCAACATGTATCAGGATGGACTATGTGGGTCTGAGATATGTCATTTATTTTAGCTCCTCTAGGTTTGCCTGTGGAATCAGTAAGGAAACTTTAAAAATATTTGCTCTTCTCTTTAATCTACTGCCCCTGCCCGCATATATGCTTTAGCACAGAGGTAAGAGTATCTTGGCAATACTGAATACTAGACTAGTACCAATTGATTGAAGACTAGACTAGCAGTATTTGACTGGAAAGGCAGTCACTCTAGGAGACCTTTGATGAGAAGACATAATTAAACTGATTCCTCTGTGTCAATACTCTGCACACCTGATATCTCTCTAACTTTTAGTGATTTCTGATAACTACTTCAAGAAAGCAATACATGATAAATGAATACCTAGCCATAATAAAAACTTAATTCTCTACTAATACTAGTTTAATTACCTAAAATTTTGAGAGTTTATATAACTACACAAATCCTAATAGAGAAGAAAAAAATTTATCAATTTTAGATCTAGATCTTAAGTTCTGCTTATTAGTTCACTCTTAAAACTAAAGAAAGTAAATTATACTTTCAACTAAAAAACCTTATAGTTTTCTTATATGAATGGGAAGGTAGTATAGTTATTTCTAATATCTAGGAATTTTTATATGACCTAAGCATTTCCAGCAACTCTACAAAGCAATTTTTTTACATTTATTATATTAACATGCTTTATAGTTTCTTATGGCTAAATTATAAACAATAAGGCCAAAGAAAAAATAACTGGTGGCATTGATGATGTCCCCAAGGTTACAAACCATAGCAGTGGGGTGGTTCTGCTGGGCTTGGATCTTTTCTATTCAGAAGGTCCAATAAAAATGTACTGGGCACAGGCACTGTGTGAGATGCTTGGATTATGGAGAGAGAAGACAGTCCCTGCACTCAAGGATGACAAAGCAGTATTCTCTGGTTTTTCTGACCACAGTCCACGAACTCTAAGCAGTTTTACAGGATAGTGGGTGGGGTCAGGAGGATACTGAGATTCCTGTTTTATCTCTCTCTTTCTTCAATAATATAATAGTTCTGTTTTATCTGTTTCACATATTGGACTTTCTCAAAAAATTTAAAGGAAGAATTCTTACACATATACAAAATAAATAATAATGTTTACAAAACATAAGAACAGACTCTATATCCGTACTGCCCTGGCCTGTTGTCTTGCCTATGTGCAGCAACTGTAGTTGCCATCAGTACTATTACTACTTTCTCTATAACAATTTCACAAGGGCACATTCTTGGAGTCACTGATGATAAATAAAACTAACATGACCTAATTGATGGGTGCATCATTTTATTCCTATGCTAAAGTGAAGCACAGTACTTTAACTTTTTGTCATCATCAGAGGAATTGTAGAGAATGCAAATGAACTGTTTTTCTTTTGCATTCTGTTATAACTTCCATTTTTTAATTTTCCTACATAGAATGTACAATTGGAAAATTTTAAGTTAAAAAAAAACCCCTGAAATCCATAAAGCACTCCTAACACAAGAAGTTCCCAAGTAATATAAATGAAACCCAAGATTTATTTTTCTCTCTGTACCACTTAGAAGATGACCACAGGAAAATATTTGAACTCCCTAAATTTTCATGTTGGCTACAAAGGGAACCTCATATTGTCAGAGCCTTGCTGGCCTCTAGAGGAATGGAAGCCCAGAAAGTATCCTTAATTCCTCCCTACCTTTCAAGGGAGAAGGCACTGCTGTAGTTGTTCATGCTTAAGGACTTTGTGGCTTTGCCAAGATACACAGTCTACCACGTGTTAGATCCTCCAATTAAAGACAAAGATAAATGACAAAAGCAGGCCAGCCTCCCCTTTTGCTCAGAAGATGTTCTCCCTTCATAGGTTGCCCAAACTAGAAATCATCAGCCTCCTTTCCTGGGAATCTTCTCTTTCATGTGCAGCAAGTCAGAACCCAGGACCTCCTGCACTCTACGGCTGGGTTCACTGCTATATTTGCTTTGTTGTATGTTCTGCCTATGTCTTTTCTTTGGCATTAAATAGATGCATCCTTTTTTCTCCATAAGGTGGTGGCAGCTAATGCTCGATTTTGAGCTTCCATATGGAAATAGGCATTAAAAAAAAGATTACTTAAGGATACACTGAGAATTGGGGTCAAACTCCCAGCTAATAAGATGAGGTTATTTTATCTTGTTTTGCTTCCTCTGTGCATTTGTCTTCATTGAAGGCCAGAGTGCCTATGACACATACCATCCTAATACAAAGTCTTAACCTCACCAGAACTTCCAGTGACTCTTACCTGATCTGCTTGCCTTCTCTCATGTCATATAAGGAAAAGAAGACATCGGTATCTTCCCCAATGGTATTGTAGGTGAAACTCTTCAGGCTGAGGAAGAAGTGATGTGGCACTGGCATCCGACAGGTTTCTCCATGACGCGGACGCATTGTATCTACCTAATGAGGAAGGAAAAAACCCAGTGATTCCTACTTTAGTTATCTCTTATCATTAAAAATGAAAACTAAGCCAAACTCGGTGGCTCAGCCTGTAATTCCGCACTTTGGGAGGCAGAGGTGAGTGGATTGCCTGAGCCCGCGGGTTCGAGACCCGTCTGGGCAACTTGGCAAGACCTCATCTCTACAATAAATCAAAAAATTAGCTGGGCGTGGTAGCGCTCGCCTATAGTTCCAGCTACTTGGAAGGCTGAGGCGGAAGGATTGCTGGAGCCCAGCAGGTCGAGGCTGCAGTGGCTGGGAGTGACCACTGTACTCCAGTCTGGGCGACAGAGTGAGACTCCAACTCAAAAAAAAAAAAAAGAAAAGAAAAGAAAACTAAATCACTAATTCTCCTCACACTGCTGAAGGGGATTAATTAAGAGAGAGACTGAAGATGCTTTCTCTGCTGATAGGGAATGTTGCATCAACAGACTTGGTTTAAGGTGGGCAAGTAAGCAGCTTGGAGGAATAAACAGTGAAAGAAATATAAGAATGATAATTTCAACTTATAAATTCAGAATTTCCACCAGGTCACAAAATCTTAATTCTTCAGGGAACCATTTCCAAAGTTATTTCTTAGAAATGCCATCGTGATTCTAATGTACTCCATTTACACTGTTACATGGTAATAGTTACCATTCTAAATAGCAGTTTATTTTCTCCCAGGTTGATTCACTCCAGTATATTTAAACTAGTTTCTTTTCATTGTGCTTATACAAATTTGTACAGAGAAGTGGAAACTGGATGAATGTGTTTGGGAGTCAAGGTTCCTTAGATAAAGATACTACACAATCATCTTTATCTAAGGAAAGAAACAAAGAACTGCGAAACAAATAACTGAGTACTACATGTTCTCACTCACAAATGGACCCCGGGCACTTATCATAATACTACAAGAAAGAGATTGGCAGTAGCAGGATACTGCCAGGGGAGGGAGGAGGGGGCACATAACATCAATAAGGGTACCTGATCCTAAACCAGGTGACATGAGGACCAACGGGAGGCCCAAACTTCACCTGTGCGATGATCACTTATGTACCTAATCATGAATTGTACTCTACATCTTTAAAATAAAATAATAATAAGAGAAGTTAGTGATATTTTTCATTTCCTGGTGTATTCATATGTTGTGCTCTCTTAAAAGAAAGAGCTGTGAGAAAAGACTGGGAAGACTGGGTAAGCTGCTTACCTGAGATGTGCTTTGCTGTACACTCTGCCGGCTAGATAAATGCTATGGAAAGAAGAAAAGAAAAAAAAAATCACTCTCCTGGAAAATAAATTAAATTTTATTAAGAATTTTCTATATGCTAGGCAACCCGCTATAACTTTTATCTTCATGATCCCATGTGACTATAAATCACTAATTCTCATGTGATTCAGACAACTTTTTTAGGCAAGTGTTATTCATATCTGATGAAAGCATCTAAGTCTTAGAGTAAGGAAGTGATCTGCTAAAGCTTTGCAAGATGGCAAAGTCTAGATTCAAACCTGAGGCCTTTCAGCTCTGAGTGCCAATAAGTCACAGGTGGGAGTCTGCTACTGGATTTTTGCTTTGACACTGTCCTCTCCACACAATGTATCACTCTCTGAGTGGCCTAATCCAGCTTCTTCAGACTTTCCACACTTAAGAGCTTTAATGAAAATGGGCTCCTTCCCAACATCTCTTCATGTTGTTCCTTTGCTGTTGGCTGAGTTGGGGGAAAAAACAAAAGATTCCAATCCCAGCTATGCCATTCAAAGACTGTGAAACTTCATATAAATCACTTAGTTTCTCCAAGAGACATTTCCTGAACTGTAAAAACTGAGATAAGAGCCTGTATTATCTTCCTCAGAAAGTTATTGTGATGGTCAAATTATAGAATGTAAATCAGTATGACTTAGGAGTTAAGGACCTAAGTGCAGAAGTCAAAATACCAGGTTTTGAATCTTTTTTTTTTTTTTGAGTTGAAGTCTCACTGCGTCGTCACCCAGGCTGGAGTGCAGTGGCATGCTCATGGCCACCACAGTGTCGACCAGTGGAGGGCTCCAGTGATCCTTCTGCCTCAGCCTTCCAAGTAGCTGGAACTACAGTTGCGCACTACCATGTGTGGTTAATTTTTTATTTATTGTAGAGACAAGGTCTCGCCAAGCTGCCTGGGCTGGTCTCGAACATGCAGGCTCAGGCAATCCACTCGCCTCGGCCTCCCAAAGTGCTGGAATTACAGACTGAGCCACTGAGCCGGCCTAAATCTTTTTAAAAATTGTTTTAATTGATACATAATATTTGTACATATTTATGAGGTACGTGTGATATTTTGATACATACATATAATGTGTAATGTCAAATTTGGGTATTTAGGATATTCATCATATCAAATATTTATTTTGTTCTTTGTGTTGGGACCATTTCAAATCTTCTCTTCTGGCTATTATGAAATGTACATAAATGTATTGTTAACTATAGTCACCCTACTGTGTTGCTGAACACTAGAACTTACTCCTCTATCTAACTGTATGTCTGTACCCATTAGCCAAACTCTTTTCATCCCCATGACCTCATTCTTCCCAGACTCTTGTAACCACCATTCCACTCTCCACCTCTACGAGATCTACATTTTTAGCTCCCACGATATGGGGACATGTGATATTTGTCTTTCTGTGCCTGGCTTATTTCATTTAACAAAAAGACCCCCTGCTCCACCCATGTTGCCACAAAAGACAAGATTTCATTCTTTTTATGGATGGATAGTATTCCAATATCCATCCATATGTGGTATATATACCACATTTTCCTTATTCCTTCATCCGTTGATGAATACTTAGATTAATTCCATACCTTGGCTATTACAAACAATGCCACAATAAACATAGTGGTACAGGTATCCCTTTGATATACGAATTTTCTTTCCTTTGGAAATCCTTTCCTAGGATTGCTAGATTGTATGATAGTTCTATTTCTTTTTTTTTTTGTTTTGTTTTTTGAGTTGGAGTCCCACTCGATCGCCCAGACTGGAGTGCAGTGGCCACTCCCGGCCACCGCAGCCTCGACCTGCTGGGCTCTGGCGATCCTTCCACCTCAGCCTTCCGAGTAGCCGGAATTACAGGCGCGCGCTACCACGCCCGGCTAATTTTTTTGATTTATTGTAGAGATGAGGTTTCGCCTGCCCAGGCTCGAACCTGTGGGCTCAGGCAATCCACTCACCTCAGCCTCCCAAGGCGCGGGATTACAGGCTGAGCCACCGAGCCCAGCTGATAGTTCTATTTCTTAGTTTTTAAAAAAATTCCTTTATACTGTTTTCCATAATGGCTGTACTAATTTACAATTCCACCAACCATGTATAATAGTTTCCTTTTCTCTACTTTCTCACCTGCATTTGTTACTTTTTAGTAATATTCATTCTAACAAGGATTAGAAGGTATCTCCTTGTGGTTTTGATTTGCATTTCCCTGATGATTACTGTTGTTGAAAATTTTTTCATACTGTTGATCATCTGTGTGTCTTCTTTTGAGAAATTGTTCAGATCCTTTGCCCACTTTTTAATTAGATTATTTGGTGTTTTGCTATTGAGTTGTTTGAGCTCCTAGTATATTCTGGATATTAGTCTCTTGTAGAATGAATTGTTTGTGAATATTTTCTCCCACTCTACAAGTCGGCTCTTCACTCTGTTGCTTGTTTCCTTTGTTATGCAGAAGCTTTTAAAACTAATATAGTCCCATTTGTCTATGTTGATTCTTGTTGCCTGTGCTGTTGAAATCTTAGCCACAAATTCTTTGTCTAGACGAATGTCCTGAATTGTTTCTCCAATGTTTTTTTCTAGTAGTTTCATAGTTTCAGGTCTTAAATATTTAAGTCTTTAATCCATTTTGAGTTGATTTCTGTATACAATGAGAGATAGAGGCCTAGTTTCATTCTTTTGGATATGGATAACCAATTTTCTCAGCACCATTTACTGAAGAAGGTTTCCTTTCCCCAATGTATGTTCTTGGTTCCTTTGTAGAAAATCAGTTTGCCTGTAAATAGGTGAATTTACTGCTGTATTCTGTTTTGTTGCTCTATGTATCTGTTTTTATACCAATACCATGCTGTTTTGGTTAATCTAGTTTTATAATATATTTTGAAGTCAGGTAGTGTGATGCCTCCAGCTTTGTTCATTTTTGCTTAGTATTGCTATGACTGTTTTTTTAAAATTTGTTTTGTGGTTCCATACAAATTTTAGGATTGTTTTTTTCTATTTATATGAAGAATGTCATTGATATTTTGACAGGGATTGCATTGAATCTGTAGATTTCTTTGGGTACTATGGCCATTTTAACAATATTAAATCTGATCCACAAGCACGAAATGTCTTTTCATTTGTTTGTGTCCTCTTCAGTTTCTTTCAATAAAGTTTTACAGTTTTCATTGTAGGAATCTTTTACCTCCTTGGTTAAATATATTCCTATGTGCTTTCTTTGTAGAAATTGTAAATGGGATTGATTTCTTGATGTCTTTTTCTGCAAGTATGTTATTGGTGTATAAAAACATTACTGATTTTTGTATGTTGATTTTGTTCCTATGACTTTACTAAACAGGTTTATCAGTTCTAAGAGTTTTTTTGGTGGTGTCTTTAGGTTTTTCTATATATAAGACTGTGTTACCTACAGAGAGGGACAATTTGACTTCCTCCTTTCCATTGTGGATGCATTTTCTTCTTCATTTTGCTTGATTGCTCTATCTAGAACTTTCAGTACCATGTTAAATAGGAAAGTTGAAAATAGTCATCTGTCTTGTTCCAGTCTTACAGGAAAGTCTTTGAGCTTTTCCCCATTCAGTGTAATGTGAACTGTGGGGTTTTTCATATACAGACTTTATTATATTGAAGTATGTTTCTTCTATGCCTAGTTTGTAGAGAGTTTTTATCATGAAGGAATGTTGATTTTATAAATGCTTTATAACATGGTTTTTGTTTAAAACGTGGTTTTTGTTCTTCAGTCCGTGTATATGATGTATCACATTTATTGATCTGCATAAGTTGAACCATACTTGCATCCCTGGGATAAATCCCATTTGATTATGGTATATTCTTTTTGATGTGTTGGGTTGGGTTTGCTATCATTCATTTGAAATCAGTGTTAATGTGTAAGGAAGGCCTTGTAGAATGAGTTAGGAAGAATTCTCTTCAATTTTTTGGAATAGTTTGAGAAGAACTGGCATTAGTTCTTTATAAGTTTGGTAGAATTCAGCAATAAAGCTGTCTAGTCCAGGGTTTTTCTATGTTGGAAAAATGTTTATTGCTGATTCAATGTCATTGCTTGTTATTGGTCTGTTCATACTTTGGATTTCTTACTGGTTCAGTCTTGGTAGGTTGTGTCTGTTCCAGAATTTGTTAGCATATAGTTGTTCATAGTAGTCTCTAATTATCCTTTGTATTTCTGTGGTGCTAGTTGTAAAGTCTCCTTTTTCATTTCTGATTGTATTTATTTGGGTATTCTCTCTTTTTTTCTTGGTTACTCTAGCTAACAGTTTATCAGTTTTATCTTTTAAAAAAACAACTTTTCATTTTGTTGATCCTTTATATATATATATTTTTGGGGGGGTCTCTGTGTCATTTAGTTATGCTGTGATCTTTATTATTTATTTCCTTAGGATTAGTTCCTGCTTTTCTGCATCCTTGAGGTACATCATTAGGTTATTTGAACTCTCTCTACTTTTTTGATGTAGACATTTATTGCTATAAAGTTGCCTCTTAACATTGTTTTTGCTGTATCCCAGAGGTTTAAGTATGTTTTACTGCCATTTTCATTTGTTTCAAGAAATATTTTAATTTTCTTTTAAATTTCTTCTTTGACCCAGTGTTAATCAGGAGCATATTGTTTAATTTCCATGTATTTGTACAGTTCCCAAAGTTCTTCTTGTTACTGATTTCTAGTTTTATTCCATTGTGGTCTGAGAAGATTCTTGACGTGATTATAATTTATTTTTATTTTATTTTATTTTTTTGAGTTGGAGTCTCACTCTATCACCCAGACTGGAGTGCAGTGGCTGCTCCCGGCCACCACAGCCTCGATCTGCTGGGTTCCAGCGATCCTTCCACCTCAGTCTTCCAAGTAGCCGGAACTACAGGCACGTGCTATCATGCCCAGCTAGTTTTTGATTTATTGTAGAGATGAGGTCTCGCCAAGTTACCCAGGCGGGTCTCGAACCCACGGGCTCAGGCAATCCGCTCATCTCAGCCTCCCAAGGCGCGGGATTACAGGCTGAGCCACCGAACCCGGCTTTTATTTTATTTTTTTAGAAATGGGGTCTCACTTTGTCACCCAGGTTAGAGTGCAGTGGCACAACATAGCTCACTGCATCCTCAAACTCCTGGGCTCAAGGGATCCTTCTGCCTCAGCCTCCTGGGTATCTAGAAGTACAGGCATGACCCACCATGTCTAGCTAATTAAACACAATTTTTTTTTTTTTTTTTTTTTTTTGTAGAGACAGGGTTTTGCTATGCTGCCCAGGCTGGTTTCAAATTCCTGGTCCCAAGTGATCTTTCTACCTTGACCTCCAGAAGTGCTAGGATTACAGGTGTGAGCCACTGTGCCCAGCTGATATGATTATAATTTAAAAAATCTGTTGACCTTCCCATGCTTGTCCTCTGTGTCGATGTGGAGCAGACCACCAACCAATCACCTTAATAATTTGTCCCCATCAAAGAGAAAGTTTAAAGGAATCCGACTTTGAGCAGCCATTTGCCACTGCTCTGCTAAGCTATGGTCTGGTGCTCTTTGAGCTGTGGCCATCATATTTTCTTAGCTTTGGCCCCCTTCCTTACCCGAGGGATGTGCAATTCTGTGCATCTTTCATGCAGCACTGGACCCGTTGGGCTTGACCTAACATTTTAGAGGCCCTAGTGGAATTTTTAACTCAACATATTAAACTGTCTCTTTACGTGATACTCAGCATCTCAAGTAGAAAACATTCAATCTCTGATTTCTCAGTCATTTGCCGCCATGTTAGGCTTCTTTCCTACAACAGCCTGGGTATAAGGTATTGTGGAATGAGTTCTTCTCATAATCTTGTTGGTAAAGAATTAGAGTTTTTGGGTATAGAAGCACCTATTTCCTTTGATTCCCAGGATCATGATCCTTGTCTACTTTTTTTGCTGATCTTCACAGGTGAGACCAATGGCTCGTGTAAATTTGCAATCTGGCTTCGTGGCCAGGGACACCATTGTAACCTGGTTGACTGGGGTTCTTTTAGCCCTTGCTTGTTTTAGGGGCTTGCTAGCCTTTGAGGCTCTGCCACATATATCTGACTCTGTGAGCCTGGACATTTACCCTAGCCTATGAAATTCAACACCAAGGCGGCCCTTCAGCAGGCCCAGTGACTCTCAAGTCAATGTCTAGGTGATGTAAGAACATGCATAAGTGCAAACTAGAACCTCTCTCCACTGACCTCTCTCCACTGACCACTCCTCTCAGGGCAATCTATGCTGACTGAGGTCCACCTTACCTTTGTGCTTTCCTTCACTTACCTCATGTTTTTAAAGGCACCCCTCCCCACCACTTCCCTCCTTGCACATGCCATTTTTGGTGTCTTCTTTCAAAGAAGAAGGAAAAAGATGGAGAAAATAAAGAAGTTTGATTTCAACTTGGTGCTTTCTTTGTTCCCATAGGACAATAAAGTTTCCCTTTCACTTTGAAATTCTTTCCATCCTGACTTGTTCTTATGGATGTGCCCTGATGATAAAATAGGGTATTTTCCTTGCATTATGGGACAGATTCTGTGGTAAGATCCAATAGGTTTAGATTTTAGTAACCTATATTTAAACATATTGTCTCATTTAGTCCTCATAACTTCCCTATGGTAGAGGTGATATCATCATTCCTATTTTACAGAAGATGAGCTGAGACTCACAAAGGGTAATAACTACTCCATTGTTTACTTCAGACACATAGCAAAGACTAACACTCCTAACAAAACAAAACAAAAAGTTTGTTGTGACTTATTTCTGGCCTACCATATAGTCTATCCTGGAGTACCTTCCATGTGCTGCTGACAAGAACATGTATTCTGCAGCTCTTGGATTAGATGTTCTGTAAATGTTAGATCCATTTGTTCTTTGGTACTAAGTCTGATGTTTCACTATTAATTTTCTGTCTAGATGGTCTGTCCAATGCCGAAAATGTGGTGTTGAAGTCCCCAACTATTAATGTAATGGGGTCTTTTTTATCTTTTTAGCTCTAATAATATTTGCTCATACATCTATCTATAATTATTATGGCCTCTTGCTGAATTGATCCCTTTATCATTATGTAATAACTATCTATTTTCATTTTTTTGACTAAAACTCACTTTTGTTGATGCAAGTGTAGCTACTTCCACGTGCTTTTGGTTTCCATTTGTATGAAATATTTTTTTCCATTCCTTTACTTTCAGTCTTCCTGAGTTTCCTTTTCTTTTCTTTTCTTTTTTTTTTTTTTGAGTTGGAATCTCACTCTGTCATCCAAGCTGGCATGTAGTACATGCTCACAGTCAGTGCAGCCTGGACCTGCTGGGCTCAGGTGATCCTTCTGCCTGAGCCTTCCAAGTAGCTGGGACAGCAGACATATGCCACCACGTCTGACCATTTTTTAAAAAAATTATGTCTTTATAGGCGAATTGAATTTCTTGTAGGGAACATATAGTTGAAACTTGGGGTTTTTTAATCATTCAGGCAGTTTATATATTTTTTTTAATTGAAGAATTTATAGTGTTTATATTCAGGGTTGTTACTGATAGGTAAGACTTACTCCTGTCATTTCATTAATTATTTTGATTGTTTGGTACAGCCTTTGTTTCTTTCTTCATCTTTCATCGCTTACCTTTACAATTTGGTGGGGTTTTTTTTGTAGTGGTAATGTTTGACTTCTTTCTCTTTCTCACTTGTGTATGTGCTCTATCAGTGAGATTTATATTTCTGTGTGTTTTCATGATGGTTGATATTATACTTTCACTTTCAGATGTACAACTCCCTTAAACATTTCTTGTAGGGCCAGTTTAGTGGTAATGAATTCTCTCAGTTTTTGTTTGGGAAAGATTTTATTTATTCTTCAAGTATGAAAGACAGCTTTGCTGGTTACAGTATTCTTGGCTAAGTTTTCTTTCAGCACTTTGAATATGTCATCCAATTCTCTTCTGACCCATAAGGTCGCTGCTGAGAAATCGTCTGTTAGTCTGATGGAGGTCCCCTTATATGCGACATGATGCTTTTCTCTTACTGTTTTTAGAGTTCTACTTTTAGCTTTTGATATTTTTGACTATAATGTGTCCTGAATAAGACCTTGTTGGACGGGTATCTATTTGGGGATATTTGAGCTTTCTTTATCTAGATGTCTTTATCTTTTCCAAGACTTGTTAAACTTTCAGCTATTATTTTGTTAAATAGGTTTTTTAAGCCTTTGTCCATCTCTTCTCATTTTGAAACTCCTGAAATTCAAATACTGGGTTGATGCATAAGCTGATGCATGGTGTATTTCATTTGCCCATGGAATGCAAATGTTGCACAATGGTTGACTGGTCACAGTTCATCACATTTGCCAATTCTTGGGTTGATTGATATGGGTCATCATGGATTAAAGTGTTTAAATGGTCTTCATCAAAGCCCAGTGATCTTCTTGAATATGGAGAATCACTCAGGTCAAAGTGGCCCTCTTTAAAATGACAAAACCATTTTCTTGCCATGCTTTGCCCAATAGCCTTCTCTTCATACATGACACAATGTTTTGAGCCACCTCCACTGCTTTTACTCCTCTGTTAAACTCAAACAAAAGAATATGTCAGAAGTGTTCATTTTTTCCCATTTGACATTCCATCTTCTTTAGCCCACAAATAGCACTAATTTCTTCAAATCTGCAAAATGCAAGGTGTGTTCACAAGCACAACTTTTCTACCCCAAATGATAAATTATAAACAATAAACAAAATCCCAGCATTGCAGTGTTGCCATGCCAAAAACAAACAGTTTGAACTTATACAACAACATAATATTTGACTGCTTTATGGTAGCCCATATGTCACAAGGCTTTCTTTATACTTTTCCCCCACTTTTTTTGTCTCATTGGGTTATTTTAAAAGAGTTATCTTCAAGTTCAAGAATTCTTTCTTTTGCTTGATCTAGTCTATTGTTGAACTTTCAAGCATTGTTTTAAATTTTCATTCATTAAATTCTTCACTTCCAGGATTTGTTTGGTTTTTTAATAATATCTACCTCTTTTTACATTTCTCATTCAACTCATGAATTGCTTTTCTGACTTATTGTTTATCTGTATTCTCTTGTATCTCCTTGAATTTCTCTCTCTGTCTCATTCTGCTGGGCTCACTCAGGTGATCCTTCTGCCTGAGCCTTCCAAGAAGCTGGGACTACTGGCATATGTCATCACACCTGACTAAAAAAATATTTTAAATTGTAGAGATGAAGTCTTGTCATGTTGCTCAAGCTAGTCTCAAAGTCCTGGGCTCAAGCAATCCTCTTGCCTCAGCCTCCCAAAGTGCTGGGATCAAGCATGAGCCACCATACCCAGCCTCCTTGAATTTTTAAAAATTATTTTGAATTATTTTTCAGGGATTTCATATATTTCCTTTTCTATGGCATTTATTACTGGAGAATTATTGTTTCCCTTTGGATGTGTCACATATCCTTGCTTTTTCATGTTTCTTGTATCCATATGCTGATAGATATCTGCTCATCCAATGTAATAGCTGCTCATTCCACTTTTATGGATTGGTTTATGTAAGGAGACTTTTTCCCTACAGTGTTGGTTGGGTAGAATACTTTGGCTTTGATTCTGGATGAGTTCAATAGTACAGTCTTTATATGATTACTTTCGCTATAGTTAATGTCAGTGGTGTTTATAAGTTACTTAGTGGCTTGAGCTGGACTTGCTAATAAAGGTTGTGGGGCTTTGCTAGGGACAAGAATGCCAAATGGGCAGGTCCTCAGATCTCCAGGCCATGTACGTGGGTCCACATCATGGCAGGTTCAGGCAGGCCAGTCCTTGGGTCTCCAGGTAGCATGCTCAGATACTGGTGGAAGTGGGCCAGGCAGGTGGGTCCTTGAGCCTCGAGGTGGCATGCATGGCAACAGTAATGGCAGTAGTGGCAATGGGCCAATCCCCAGGCCCCTGAATGGTATGCACAGGTGCCAGCCGTGGCAGTTTCTAGAGGCCAATCACCAGCACCCCCCTCATCCTCTATCCCTAGATGGTATGCACAGGTGCTGGCAGCAGTGAATGAGGATGATCATTACTTAGGTCCAAGAAGGATTATGTGGGTGCTAGTGGCAATAGGTGAGATGGGCCAATCTTTAGTCTCATAGATGGTGTGCTTGTGCACCTGTGGCAGTGAGTAGGGCAGATCTGTACCCAGACCCTGAGATGGTGCACAAATGGGCTGTTCCCCAGAGCTCCTTAAAGTGTGCAAGTATGTAGTGGCTCAGGTTCTGGAGAGGGTAGGGTTGACAGCGGCCCCAGGCAGTCTGCTCTCAGGCTCTTGGGAGCACAAGTTTCAGCTTCCTTTGTCCTGGGGGCAGCCTCCCTGGTACACTGCACCATCCATTCCCCAGGACTGCCTGGACTAGAATGCTGAAGACCCAGACACAATGCTGGGTCCAGTAGGTGCTGTGATGCTGCAGTCCTCTGGATGGACATGGTGGGGAAGGTTAGCAGTGAGGCTCCAGAGATACGAAGATTCAGTGACTGTTGGATCCCAGGGTAGAATGTATTTTGGTGGGGGTTGGGCTCTTAAAATGACATTATGCTGCAGCTGTTTGGATCTCAGAGGTGGTGTGGGACCCAGCATGAACTCTCTGGAACAATGTCATCATGTAGACTCCAGGCAGCTCCCAATAATAGTCTCAGGGTCTGTGAGGGTCAAGAGGCTCTCCTGTGGCTAGAATTGTGGGAGTCTGTGGTGGAGATATGGACCACTAGGGATTTCTTGTTTACCTTTTCCCCACAATGGAGGCTCCTCTGGGCTCCTAGCTGATCCTGATTGGACTAGTTGCTTCACTTCTCTCTCCTTCTACTACTCAAAGGTTCCCTGTCATTTCCTTACTGAATTCCAGTGTTCTTAGATACTCTATTTTAGGTATGGTTACCTACTCACTGTTTTGGTACTTATTTGTGTAAAAGACAAGTGTTAGACACTTCTAGTCAGCCATTTTGAAGCCTCCCCAATCCCTGATTTTGAATCTTTACTCACATTTATCATCTATGTATTATTCTTCATCTGTAAAGTGAGTATAAAATTTTTTGCCTAATTCAACCTCATAGGTTTTGAGCAGATTAATTTAGCATATTATCTGTTATATTGCAAATTACTGATTACTGTTATTTATCCATAATTGGCATTCTCCTTATTTTTCTTTATAATTAGTCATTGTAGAAAAGTCATTTACATTTAGAAGTAAGCCCTGGCCAGGAATAATAGTGAGTTCACTAATGCTCAGTGCCTGGTGTTGGTAAATTCAACAATGAGAGTTTCCATCCTGCTTCCTTTTGGAGCCAAGAGGCATGGAACAACACTAATTTGTTGAATTGCTCCACATTACATGGATAAGAATGGTTGTGGCAGTAGAATAGTTTCACTTGTTTTCCAAACACATACATTTAACTTTAAATAAAATTGAAGTAAAATTAAATATTAGTGTAAATGTGTCTTATAACTATATTTACATATTATTAGATATCCATGTGTATTATCAGTAATATTAGCTAATTATTATTGAGTATTAATGTTCATTCATGGAACTATATGTTCCCATTATATTAAATATAAAAAAAATCAAGTCTCCACCAGCTGGGAAATTCATCACATAATGTGTATGCACAAAAGAAAACTTCATATATAAAACAGGTATAAAAATCTTTTTAAAAAATAAGACTTCCAAAAAATCAGATTTTTCTGTGGTTTACTGACTGTATCTCACTGGAAAGTTACTGGCCTAAAATAAGTTCTATTGTTTTATTTTACATTTAGGAACCATACTAAGTCATTATTCTCAAGAAGGTTTACTAACTAACTCTTAAAAATGACTACAAATCTTGCAGTAATAAATTTTCAATTAGAACTATATTCAGAAAGAGTTACAAAGCAGTCCATTTCAGTATAAAACATCCCTGTTCACAATAATAAATGTCATTTTAGACTTCAGAGATATCAAATTTTGAGGGAATTTTAAAATCTAGTCTGAAAGTACACCATTGGGCAGACAGAAAAAAAGCATCAGAAGTGGCATTTTGGAACCTCTTTTATGTAACTGTAAGGAAAAAACATTACTCCATTGTTAGGTAGCCTTCAGGTGGCCAGCCAATGCCTCTCTCTTCAGAGCCATCATCACCTTTTTAGAGGTGTAATGCATTGTTTCCATGTTCGCTACCCTTCCAGGGAACAAAGTATTGCCTTATTTATCTTTGTATTCCTAGCAATATACATACAAATATAAATTAATTAAGAAATGCATGGAATACATTACTGACTGCCAACTTTTCCCCAGTAGTAAAGTAGTTTTCAGCCCTTTGAAGGCTCTGGTCCATTTAGTCTACAAAAATCTAAAATTATGAGGGAAAAAAACTATTCCGCTTTGGATTTGCTATTCAATTGAATAACAAAATTAATTGCCTGCTATATACACTGGAAATTGTGTTACGCATTGTGAGTCTTACAAGGAAATATAATATAGCCAGAATTACCAATAAAATCACACTTGTTTTTTATTAAATAATCGAATCAATTGATTTATTCCAGAAATAGAAGTATAAACATTGATCTGTTAAAAATATTAGCTAGCACTAGAAGACAACAGACTAACACATTTCCCAATACATGCTAATGTAGAAGGATAACAATGAAGCAGGGAGTTATAATGTATTTTGTAAGATCTTACTACAGTTGAAATTGAAATTTAATTTATTTTTTTATTTTTATTTTTTTGTAGAGACAAGGTCTTGCTGTGTTGCCCAGGCTGGTCTCGAACTCCTGGCCTAAAGCAGTCCTCCTGCCTTGGTTTTCCAAAATGCTGAGATTATAGGCGTGAGCCACCACACCCAGCCATATCTTACTACAATTTAGAAACCCTCATATGATGTAATTTTCGGGTGTCACATTTCACAAGAAGGTATGGATAGTTAAGACTAACACAAATATTTTGTTGCTGCCTTTTGAAATGCTTTATATTTGGGGCAGCCCCAATTCTCTATTGCTGAAAATGAATTTAGAGTAGTTATAGTGTAGAAGCAAGAAGTGAGGAACACTAAGGACTTCCTTTGGTTTTCATCAAGAGAATAAAAAATTCAACTGTATATTTAAAGAAATTTTTATCAATCATTGTAATTCAACACTTACACAGTAGATTGATTTTTTTAATAGGAAAAAATGCTGTAAGTGCAAACTTTAAATATAATCTTATTCATAAAGGTCTTTTTGTAAAATCTACAACAAGGAGATTATAACCAGAAAGTTTCACATAGAGTCTTCTAAATCTCCAGTAACAGATTAAAATGTTAACACAAACGGGTTCTAAAGAATCTTCCTTTGGATCCTGTTGATAACTTTAAGTTATAACCAAAACTTTATTGTGCATTTCTGTGTGCAATTTAACATAAAAATCCCAAGTGGTTTTAAATAAATTTGTGAGCTTTTTTTATTGTAGCTAATTCTTTTTATTTAAAAAGCAAATAAGGCACAAAATTCAGCAGAAAATGAAATAAAATGAAACGGGCTTAAACGTTAAGCTTTCTTAATCAACATTTTTTTTTTTTTTTGAGTTTGGGTCTCACTCTATCACCCAGACTGGAGTGCAGTGATACAATCATGGCTCACCACAGCCACAAACTCCTGGGTTCAAGCAATCCTCTCTTCAGCCTCCTGAGTAGCTGGGACTATAGGCGTATGCCACTATGTCCAGCTAATTTATTTTATTTTATTTTTTATAGAGACGAGGTCTTGCTATGTTGCACAGGCTAGTCTTGAACTCCTGACTCAAGCCATCCTTCCACCTTGGCTTCCCAAAGTACTAAGATTACAGGGATAAGCTACCACACCAGGCTTTAATCAACATTTTTGATAAAAACATAAATGTGATAAAAGTAATATAAGAATAATGTTTAAAAATTTTAAATATCCCTAAAAGAAAAGCAATAAAAATTATCAGTCCTCTGCCTATCCTGTACTGTGTCCCAGAGATAAGTACTTTCAACTCTTTACTGTGTTTTTTCCTAGACTTTATCAAATATTTCCAAATGTCATATTTATACTGCTCTCTTTTACCCAATTTTAGACTTATCTATTGGCTTTTATTAAGGCAGCCGAGGATTTCAGCTTTTGTTTATATTTCCTTCCCTTCATCCATCTTCCTAGCATCTTAAAAAGTTTTGGTTAAAACTATTGTTTATATTACTGTAGCTTTTAAATGTTGTTCACTGCTGAGTCGAGTAGTTTACTTCAATTACATTTCCTTCCTTCTGCTACTTTTGTCTTGGAAATAGTTATTTTTAAAAAAATTATAGCATCTTTTCCTGAGCCCTCCAATAGTTCTATAAAATACATTTCAACAGCATTTTCCACGTGGTAAAAACTGTCAGATGTTCTATGAAGCCAAATTTTTCTCCTCTATCTTCTGTTTTAATATGGACCAGTTCCCAATACTTATTCTTGAGACCTACTGCACAACTGTCATCCTGTGACTTCCCACTATTGCTAACCTGATAATTCTTTGCACCTCTGATTTGTGTCAGAATCCCTTTTCTGAGTGACACATAAGAGCACTGTTTGGTTTACTCCTCTATTTTAAAGGAATAACTAATTCTTTAGGAGTTTCTGAAAAGGGGTTATTTTCTGAAAAGCATTGTTTTTATGGTTATTGTTGTTTTGAGACTTTGAGTGACCAAAATTCTCTTCAGGCTTCTCTCCCACTCAACTGACAATGTGCCTGAGAAAATACAGAATTTGAGGTTGAATTTTATTTTCCCTCAGAATTTTGAAGGCTTATGTTTTCTAATTTTCAGTGTTGCTACTAGGAAGCCAAATGCTATTTTTACAACAAATCCTTTGTATGTGATCTGTTTTGCTATCTGGAACCTTTCAGGTCATCTCTTTATTTCTAGTGAGCTGAAATTTCAGAATTAAATACCAAACACTTGTAGGGCCCTTTAAATCTGGGGACTCATATCTATGTTCTTATAAGTTTTTAATGTGATTTCTTCAGTAATTTTCTTGGTTTCTTTGTTTCATCTTCTGAAACTCTACTATCTGAATACTAGGTCTCCTGAGTTAAACCTCTACCTTTTACACATTTTCTCTCCTATTTTTACTTTATTTCGTTGTTGCTGTCATTCTGTTTTCAGGGAGATTGTCTCTATCTTCTAAACATTTATACCAAGTATATTCCAGTTATCTCAATTTTTAATTTTCTAAAGCTTTCTGTATTGCTGTACTCTGTTTCCTAATTGTTTCTTCATTGCTGCAGATAACAATCACTGTTTTCTTCTGCTGAATTGTCTGTTTCTTCCAAGTTTCTTTCATATGTTGTTTGCTTTGGTCTCTAACTTTCATGCAAGAGTATTATTATTATTATTTGTCTATTGATGCTTAGCTGTCTGAAAGTGCTATGTAGACTCTGCTGACCACTGAGTTTCGCAGTATGAAGGTTTGGAGAAAGGAGTGGTCATCCAATCCAGTCCTACATTTTAAAATATCATATATATTTTAATGGCTCTAAAATTATTGCATCTTAACTTAATTTATGAACTCTAAACTTTCAACATCTCTGTTGGGATGTCTAAATAGCATCTCAAACTTGAAAAGAAAAACCAGAACTACTCCCACACTGCTTCTTCCACAATGTTTCCTATTCCACTTTTACCCAGTTGGGCAGGTCAAAAACACAAGAGTAATTCTTCTCTGACCTTTCTCTTTCTTGTACACACAGATACCAATTTAATTTATTAACAACTCTAATTGGTTCTAACTTCAAAATTCAGAACTCAATAACTCTTTACTACTTTCACTGCTCCAGCTCTAGCCCAAGCTACTAAAATTAAGATCTCTTGTTTGAATGACTGCTTTCTGATTCCGAAAATTCTTGTTCTGTTCCAGTCCTTTTCCACACAGCAGCCAGAGGGATAGTTTTAAAATGTAAACCAGATTATGTGATTCTCCTACTAAAATACCTTCATAGGCTTTCTGTCACACTTAGAATAAAACCAAAAGTCCTTTCCAAAACAAATAGCATCCTCCAAGCCACCATTCCAAGGGGAGTTCTTAGCCTTAAACTTTCATTATCCCTTTACTTTCCACATCTAATTGATCACTGAAATTCATCAGTTTTACTTCCCAGCATCTACATACTTATTGCATTTCTTCTCCATTCCTATTGCTGCCTAACTATTATTTATAGCCTAAATCACTACCAAGGTCTCTTTCTTCCCTCATTCCAGACTTCTGCATTTTACACTCTCTATAGGCATAGTCAGTGTTTGAAACCTATATCTGATCATGTCACTCTCATGGTTCTGTCAGACTACTGGACAGAGTCTAATTTGGAACACACAAAGCCTCCATGATGTGGCTCTTAACTTCTTCTTGGCCTTACTCCCACTCACTAACATATAACTCTACGCCAAACTTATAAAATGTCTTCTAGTTTCCTGGAACTGCCACTTCCCTATGCTGTGTGCCATTCTGGAATGTCTCTCTTTCTCTATCTAACCAGTCACTATCTCTAAAAACATCAGTGTATACTTTAATTATGCTATGCAGCACATATATGGTAATTGTTTGATTGTAATCTATTGATTTCACTAGAATAGTTCATTGGCTTCAGGAGCAAGTATCAGGAGAAACTATCCATCAATTCCCTAAAACTGATTATAAAACTCTATATGCAAACCATATTTGCATTGTTCTTGAAGGAAATTGACCTCAATGAGCTATATAAGGGATGAGGAACCAAAATCCTAGATGACATGATATAAATCTTATTCCTTTTTGTAAAGAGCTAGAGGGTCTCACAATGTTGCCCAGGCTATTCTCAAACTCCTGGGCTCAAGCAATCCTATCACTTCAGCCTTCCGAGTAACCAGCTGTGACTATAGGTGCATGGCGTTATAGGTGCATGCACTGGCCATCTTTAATCTCTATATCTCACACCATCAACCTATCACACTGCATAGAGCATGGTTAAAGCAACAGTGTACAAATGCTTATTATGTATGCTAGTAAATACACACAAACAAATATGCAGAAGCAATTGGTATGTTATTTAGGCAAATTTCCTTAGGTGTAAGATCAGGCAATATACTTGGCACCCTCTATGTTCCCTAAAAATATTACTTTTTTTTGAGACAAGGTCTCGTTCTGTTGTCCAGGCTGGAGTACAGTGGCACAAAATTACAGCTTTTGTAACCCTGAACTCAAGTGATCCTCCCATCTCAGCCTCTCAAGTAGCTAGGACTATAGACATGTGCCACCCATACCCAGAATTTTTTTTTAAATGCAGACAGGGTCTTGCTATGTTGCCCAGGCTGATCTTGAACTTCTGGCCTCAAGCTACCATTCTGCCTTTGCCTCCCAAAGTGCTGGGATTACAAGTATGAGCCACCAATATATACTCAATGAGGTTTTTAAGTGATGTTTTTATCCAGTCCCTTAGTTTAAGCTTAATTGTTACCTTAGGTTTCTATTTATTATTTGTTTTACTTTAAAATGTTGTACTTTTCTTCTAATTACTTATTTACCCTGTAAAATGTAATCTTGGTTATTAGTCAAGCCAATAGATTTTTATAATACCCAACAGACAACTAAGTACCTATCAGGTTCTGTCTCTCTAGAAAAGACTTGTATATTATTCCCAGATTTAATTACTGCATTATCCGATAGTTGGCTCTTTCCAGCTTCAACCATCTTCTCTTTTTAAGAGGTGGAGGGAAAGAGATATAATTTTAGTAACTGCTGCAGGCTGAAAGGGCTATGGTTCACCAGCAAAATCAACAGAAAAGTGATTCCTGTACAGTAAGCCCATTATCCCTACATAATAATGGAAAGCAGTGTGATATGTACTGTCAGAATAAGGAAGACCCTTAAACACACTAAGAAAGAGGCAAAAAAAAATCCAAAACAATTTAGTAATGTTGTTTCATAACACAATTAAAGAAAATAAACAAAAGTGAAAAAAAAATAGGTATTCAGGGAACAAGATACCCCGTGTTAGATTTCTTACCATTTTATAGAGATCTGAGACACTAATCTGGTCCGAATCCACTACTTCAAAGTCCTTCCGAGGTACCAGGTCCAGACCCAAATGCCTAGTAAAGAGAAAGACCACACTCAGCATGCCATATCCTCAGATTTCTTATTTCTCTTTATGTGCCTGGGAACTCATACCTGCCATGGTCTCGTAGACAGAGTTTCAGATACTATCCCAGCAGGGACATGTCTTTATCCAGCAACATCTAATTGTGTTCACCTCTGGGTAAATAAATGAAGCTAGGGATTTTAAGGCTGATACAATTCCAGTCATCAGGAGGTTCAATTATGATGGTAAGAGGTTTCATTCAACATCACATTTGTAATAGAGTACCCGAGTTTATTAAGGATGAATTTTCTTAGATCATTAATAAACCATGTTTATTTTTCTATTTCTTACCATCCTACAAGTATGCTCAAGGTTCAGTCATGCATTACATTTTATGTTATGTTATGTTATGTTATGTTATGTTATCTTATCTTATCAAGTCAGAGTCTCACTCTGTTGCCCAGGCTGGAGTGCAGTAGCACGCTCACTCACGGGCCACTGCAGCCTGGACCTGCTGGGCTCAGGTGATCCTTCCACCTCAGCCTTCCAAGTAGCTGGAACTACAGGCGCATGCTACCATGCTGGGCTAATTTTTGATTTATTGTAGAGACAAGGCTTCGCCATGTTGCTCGGGCTGGTCTCGAACCCCTGAGCTCAGGTAATCCTCTCACCTCAGCCTTCCAAAGTGCTAGAATTATAGGCTTGAGCCAATGCGCTTGGCCATGAATTACTTTCATTCAGAGTCCAAGCAGATTTGTAATTCAAAGTTAACACATAAAAATCACCTCCTAAGTATACTAAACTCAAAGGGATGTATGTTTTGGTTGAGTTTACTATCATTTTCAATTTAATTAATACTGATACTGGTAAATACATGACTATTTATTAGCACCAATATCTTAAGAAACATTAGATAGAAGTTTAACCATGGAATATTACTACTCAATAAAACAGAATTTAGAAGATCTGGCATAATTTTGGGTAGAAAGAAAGAAAGAATGGCAATTAGTAATTGTTTGGGTGGCAGTATCAGACAGTGGAAATAACTCTGGGCACAGTCAGAACTCTTAGGTTCAAATATGGTATATAATTTATACTCAATAAATGTTAGCTCCTTTCTCATGCTCTAGGACAATAACTCCAAACCTGGAGTTCAATGAAGTTAGAGGTTGTGAACCTCTGAAACTGCTTATGACACTGAATGGGTTTATGTGTGCATGCATTCATGTATGAATATTTTCTAAGATCAGAAGATGCTTTATGACTACCCTACTCCAAAACATGGGTTATAATATCTTGTGTCTGGAAGAAGTATTCCACAGGGACTATGGAAGGAGAAACATTTTTTTCTCTTCAAATAAACTATGAACTACTTTTAGAACATCCTAGCAAAATTAATTTTGTAGGCTCTTTCTGTACATAAAACTCCCATTCATTTAAAATAAACTCAGGTATACATCCAAAATTCAGATTTATTTATAATTTATGCCCTATTTATAGGAAAATATCTGAGAAGGTTAAACAAATTGCAATAAGATAAGTAAAATAAAAGTGGAAAATAAAACCTATATGAAGAAGGTAGCAGCAAGCATTTAGCAAATGCTAAAATGACTACTATAATCAAGAATTAAAATTTAGATGTTACTTTCTAGCAGGCAAGGAAAAACTTACTTTTCTATTAAAGGATTAAAAAACATGAAGGATATATTTTCCTTTAATTAAAAAAACATGAGTTTTTGTACCTAAATGCTAAAAATAACAGTTTTGCATAAGGAAATCAGCAACACACTGTTGGCCTTATGCATGATAGTTTATGGGTTAAATGATAAAATCATGCCATCGAATCTGTCTGATTATTGAAGTTAATGCACTTAAATGATTTTGTTTTTCTACTACTGAGTAGGAAAATCCCAGGAAATTGGTTAATGTGTGTCTACTGGCATGAAAACATGTGCGTCTTCTTATCTCAAAGAAAGACTCCATTTCATCACTTCTTATTAGCGATTCTTAATTTCTCTGAAATTATTTCAGGCCTCTGGCTTCTAATACCACAGCATGCAAAGGCAGTAGTGTCCATGGAAAACAAGTGAGAGCTACAGCACATCATTTCTAACTCTCTTACAAAAATCAATTTATGTTATAAAGATAACTTAGCAGATATCTCAAATATTTGAAATACTTTTTTTTTTTGAAAGCAGGATTTATTGAGAGGACAGAAAATCTCCCACAATGGGAGGAGACCTGACTGGGTTGCCTTTTTTTTTTGTTGAAAGCAGGATTTATTGAGAGGACAGAAAATCTCCCACAGTAGGAAAGGACTCGAGTATATAAATATGTTTATATGCATGTGAAAAAACAGTGGAAAGATCACAAGAATATCAGCATTTGTATTAGGAAACTGAAATTATAAAATTGATCTCTTTTTTTGAGTAAGAGTCTCACTCTGTCGCCCAGCTGGAGTGCAGTGGCACGCTCACGGCCACCCCAGTGTTGATCTGCTGGGCTCAGGCGATCCTTCCGCCTCAGCCTTCCAAGTAGTCAGAACTACAGGTGTGTGCTACCATGCTCAGCTAATTTTTTGATCTATTGTAGCGATGAGGTTTCACCAAGTTGCTCAGGCTGGTCTTGAACCCCTGGGTTCAGGCAATCCTCTCACTTTGGCTTCCCAAAGTGCTGGGATTACAGGCTTGAAAATTGATCCTTTAAACATTTTCCAAATTTTCTTTAGTCACACTATTTAAACATTTTTAAATTAAAAAACGAAGAGACAACACTTCACACATATTTTTAAATCACTGGAGGTTCAAAAACTACATACAGAATAGTCTAAGTATTACAATTAGGAAGCAAACACACAAAAAAAGAATGGAGAAAATAATCCAGTCAAGATAGATGTTTTAGATATAACAGTTTAAGAAAAAGCTAGGTGGCATCTAAATCAGCAGGGCTGGAATTGAGTGTATGTGCTCTGTGGTAGTATACTACATACAATAATGGGCCTGTCTGGAGACTGGCATCTATGAGAGCTCTATCTTAGCATTATGGCATCCTTAGCTTGTTTGTCCAGTCAACTACCCACCTATAGAATCAAAGATACATTCTGAGACCTATCATGTACCAGATCAATAGCACAGGGAATACAGTAGTTTTAAGTCAAGCAAATGCTCTTATTCATCATGCTAATCCTCTCTTGAGAGCAGAGTGCTTTTGTTTTCTCCTAGAAGTAAGCTAGAGCAAAATACTTTCTAGGTTCTTGATTTCATTATCTTGAGAAATAGAGAATGACTA
This sequence comes from Tarsius wallacei, assembly GCA_963574415.1. Classification (NCBI taxonomy): domain Eukaryota; kingdom Metazoa; phylum Chordata; class Mammalia; order Primates; family Tarsiidae; genus Tarsius; species Tarsius wallacei. The sequence goes on from CAUYQG010194363.1 coordinate 32,659, forward strand.
ATGGGTGATTTAGTAAAAATGAAAGACAGTTCCTACTACTAAGAACATCTTCAGTGAAGGAAGAACAGTTTGCAAAAGTTAAATCAGTCTTCACTGGAAAAAGGTTGTCCAGGGAGAAGCAATATATGTTCATTACAAATTTCACACTAAAAAAGGGGGTTCATGGCTATCTCTTCCTATGGTTTACTCCAAGAACAGAGAACAGTAAGAACAGGGAATGGTCAGCATAACTGCTATCTTCACAGCAAAGGGAGGCAGTGTGTCAGAGTAATCAGGAGCATGGGCTCTGATGTCAGACTGCCTGGTCTGTATTTGGCTCTCTCACCAAACCACACTGCCTTATATACTATAGGCTGCTAAGAATTAATCCATGTAAAGCACTCAGCACAGTGCCTGGCATTGTGAACTGCTATTGCTGTTTTAATTATTATCCCTATGTTACATCGTTAGCCCAGGGATTGCAATCAAAGAAGTAGAATGTTGGAATTATTTTTTTAAAAAACTCTTTAAACAAAGAGATCACAAGCAGGGGCAAACATCTATGTATATGCGCATACAGATTTAGAGTAGAGCTAAATTTTCAAAACTGGTCTTACTAATTGCTTAGGTGAACAATCTTTACAAAAATATTCAGTCTTCCTTTTCCATCAGGGACCACTCATTAATTTATTCCAATAATTCAATAAATATTAGAACCTACTCTGAGCTAAGCTCATGTTGAACCTGGAAACATAGCAGTGAATGAAGGACACACTCTGACCCTATATTCTTTAGGTGGAGCTCTCTGATTCCCTGAATCTTATGTAAGTCTTTGAATTTTACATTGCTTTTTAATGTTCTATGTTCTATTTTGTCTTTTTCTTTGGGAGTTCCTCATCTGCACTATAGAACATAGGAAATAATTTGAAGTTAATTAATTACATGCAATGGATGCTTTAGGGCATTAGAATTTAGTACTTTTCCATAATAAGTTAAGAAAAGATAGAGATGTTGAGATTTCTTGTGGGCAATACCCTTTTCTAATGCTTATAGCAAAAAGAGCATACACAAAGATAATAATTATACTAATAAAAGCACAGCATATTTATATTTATATAACATAAAAATGTTACTAGTAATAGCTACCTTTTAACGAACACTTACTTAGGGTAGGCACTTCATGTACATCACCTCTAAGCATTATGGGAAGTAGACAGTATTAGACCTGCTTTATAACTTAGGAAACTGAGGCCTAGAGAGGTTAACTAAATGACCTATTAAAAGAGCAGAGCTGGGTTTATCTCAAACTAGGTTGGCCTTACTCCAAACCTATGTTATTTCCACTATATCTGCTGCCTTTTTACTAATAACGGTGAAGGCTAAGTACTAATGGCTATACCAATTCAATCATAATAGTTTGAAAGATGATTCTATATTAATATGTCAATCCAGAAGGAGACAAATACCAATTAGTTAATGAGTGTCTTCCAGGTATGAAAATATATACACACTTTATTTTTATTTTTTTTAACTAGGAGTTATTTATGTCTAATGCTTAGAGGTCTGAATGCACAAACAATCTATCATTATAGAAGTACTGGTGGTCAATACAATGCATTAGACTATGAACAATGCACAGTTTATTATCAAAATCTTTCCACACTGTAGAGTTTTACAAAACTGTTAATGACATCAAACACTAAGCACTTAAGACACATTTTTTTTTCTGCTATCACATTAGGAATGTCAATGGACAGTCCATTTCAACTTACAGCAACATATAAACTTTAATACTCAAATATACTCAGTGCCTATCAAGTACTAAGTGCAGGGTATAATGAACAAAACAAACACACAAAGAGTGAGTGAGTGTGTGTTTGTGTGCGGAAGTCAACTGAACACAAAACTTGACAGAAGGTTTTGACCATACATACTTGAAACATAGCCAAGCCATCCTAGACTTTACAAATAGGGCAAGACATGGCTAGGTGAACACAGCACCAGGTCACAGAAGAAACCTAACTGAAAAGCCACTGAAAATTTCTGCTAATTTCAGGTGTCTTAAAGCTGGAAAATATCACTATGCCCTTCTAAGGAAAGTTCTGAGTCATAAACTTTTCTGGGTTCTAGCAAAAAATCTACTAAGAGGAAACTCACTAGGGAGTAGTTTCTGCATATTACAAACCAAACTGCTGCTTGTGTTGCTTACTTCAAGAGCAATTCTCCTGATGAGGGATATATGCTAAGGGGGAAGAAAGAGATATGGATGGATTAGGATACGTGAAAATCTGGGAGAGAAAGCAAAATGGGAGAAGGGTGAAAAATGACAGAAGACGAGGGAAAGAAAAAGTAAAAGAACTAGAATTACATATTTATTAGTGATTTATCTTAAAGTATTATTCTAAGAATAAATTATTTCTTTCTTAGGTATTTTCCTAAGGCAGAGATCAGTTAGACTGTGTCAGTCCAGGGTTAATGCAATTTTAACTTAGCTATGCTATATTTACTGTAGTGATGAAATTAGAGACTGAGATGAAACTTAACATCTTTATACAAGATGTTGAAAATATTAAGTTAAATTAAAATTACATCACTAGACAAATTATTTTAAAATTTATTGGAGTGGATATAAATAACTTACTCATTCTCTGTATAGGAAACTTGAGCAGAAATCATGACTAGTTAACTTGAAAAATAACTTTGTTTTATACCCTTCCTGTTTTATAATTCCTAAAAATATAACGACACAATAGTACAAGTTTTGTTTTTTATCTGATACAGTTTAATAATTTTTACTTATGGAGTGTCAAATAGGCTAAAAGGCCAACAAGTATAAGTCCCATTAATTTAATGCTTTAATCTTCAAACTTTTGACCAAATAAATAATTCCTAATCTCAGGAGACAAAATAAAAATTGCTATCTAGATCTGGAGAGTTCACATTTAATCTAAACTCTAAAAACAAGGAATGTAGGACCAGATCTGTTCCTATCTTTGGAAGTTCTAACTGAATGCTACTCAGATATACATTACGGGACATAACAGTATTCACACTTGGAGAACAGAACAAAGATCAAATAGCCCAAGGACTAGAAATACTGGCAACAATTTGTCTGGTTTCAAGACTCACAAATAATTAGAGAGACAGTAAAGTCCTGCAAAAAGCATATGGGCATTGCAATCAGTTCTAGTTTATAAACACTAGCTCTACCACTCACTGTACAACACTGGGAAAAATGCCTCTGAGCCTTGGTTTCCTCACTGGGTAAAATGGAGCTCTTGTCTTGGAAAGGTATGGTAGCATTTCAGCATTAGAGTGTATTTAAGTGAGACCATGCACTTGCCACAGAGACGTAGGTATATGTAATCAATAAACTATTAATAACCATTATTAGTTTCTGAAATAGTTTCTGAAAAGGCATAAAAATGTAAAATCATGATTAATATTTAATCACACCAATTAAAACACTAAAACATTGATTGTATATCCACCACATGCCAACATGTGCTAAGCGTCAATATTTTATGGCATTTATAAAGTGTGGTGAAAGAAGTGTGGAACTATCAGAATAAGATGGGAACAATGGATAATGTCATCTGTACTCAGCTTTTATGTGGAGCAGTCTGTTTTACATAACCTAACGATATGAACTAACTCTATTTTTAAGTATACCATCTCTTTTTCAAAATAGGAAGGAAAAAAAAAAAAGCTCAAGCAAGAGCCAAAGAGAACAGTCCTATCATTTGGGGGGCAATATGTCTTTTTCTTTTAATAGTGAAAGACCTGCAAACTTACTGTTTAGTAAGTGGCTATATTTTCCACTGGGGGTATGGAGAAAAAAGAAAAAAAAAAAAAAGAATGGGGTAGAAGGGAAGAAACACAAAAGGAGGAATAAGGGAGAAAAGAAGAAAGAAGATAGAAAGTAGGGAAGGGTGAATAGGAGGGCCAGGAGAGAGGCAAAAGAAGAAAAAAGAAGTGAGGAGGGGAATGAAACTGTGTTTTCTTATTTCTATTTATTAAAATGGACATATAGATACCCCTCCAACACATACACATTTCATTGAGAAAAAGTTATTGATGAAGTTGGAATACGCTTTTTTTTTTTTTTTGAGTTGGAGTCTCACTCTGTCACCCAGGCTGGAGTGCAGTGGCTGCTCCCGGCCACCGCAGCCTCAACCTGCTGGGCTCTGGCGATCCTTCCGCCTCAGCCTTCCAAGTAGCTGGAACTACAGGCGCGTGCTACCACGCCCGGCTAATTTTTTTGATTTTTATTGTAGAGATGAGGTCTCGCCAAGTTGCCCAGGCAGGTCTCGAACCCGCGGGCTCAGGCAATACACTCACCTCAGCCTCCCAAGGTGCGGGATTACAGGCTGAGCCACCAAGCCCGGCTGGAATACCCTTTCAATTTACTGACAGGTATTTATCATATTCTTAGCTTTTTTTCAAATATAACTTGAACTTGTTTCTAAACTATCATCTTTAAGTTTTCAGATTTGATTGCAAAATCTAATTGGCTTGTTTTCCAGTTTTATAATAAAGAGGTACAGGTATTATATTTCTAAAATAATGTTCTTGTTATTTACTGGTAATCTATAGTTGCAGTTAAACAGCAACATAATGAATTATACAACTATTAGTGCCATCAGTGCAAGTGTAACAACTTGCTTGGCACACAGTAATGTTAAATTTGCAAATATATATTACAAGTGATTTTGAAAATAAATAAAGCGATAGCATTTTATAATATAGTAGTGTTTAGGGCTGAAGAGGTAGAATTAGTAGCTATAATATATGTTAACATATTGTATTTTACTAAGTTTTTATTGTCCAATGTTAGACTTAGAGAACTCCATCTGACCTATGGTACACCTGAATTCATGGTATATACTATTATACAAGTGATATGTAGAATTTGTCAATCAATCCTATTAGCAGTTATGAGAAGGTGTGATTTTTTTTTTTTTTTTTTTGAGTTGGAGTCTCACTCTGCTGCCCAGACTGGAGTGCAGTGGCCGTTCCCGGTCACTGCAGCCTTGACCTGCTGGGCTCCGGCAATCCTTCCGCCTCAGCCTTCCAAGTAGCTGGAACTACAGGCACACTCCCACGCCCGGCTCATTTTTGATTTATTGTAGAGATGAGGTCTCGCCAAGTTGCCCAGGCGGGTCTCGAACCTGCGGGCTCAGGCAATCCACTCACCTCAGCCTCCCAAAGCACTGGGATTACAGGCTGAGCCACCGAGCCCAGCCGAGAAGGTATAATTAAAACAAACAAGGATAGAATGTTGTTACTTCAAAAAGCCTACAAATAACCAAGTTAGGTTTGTACTTCTTTCTACTGATGAACACTACCCCTCTGGGGTGGATCCACCGTTTATTAGATTCCATGTTTCCTCCTTTCTGATTTATTCTTCCACCTTGCAGGAGCCCATTCTCAAGTCCCTTCTTAAGAAAAGGACCATGAAAAGTAACTCTTATGCATTCTTGAATATGTAAAAATGGTTTTATTTGGCCCTTACACTTAATTAGACAGCTTGACTGTTTATAGGATTCTGAATGGCAAATGGTTACCCTACAGAACTTTGAAGACATTACTTTATTATCCTCTACATCCAGTGTTAATGATAAAACTTCTGAGGCTAATATGATTCTTATTCTTTTGTAAGAGAACCTGTTTTTAATGGGTCCTTTCAATTCTAAGATTCTTGTTCTTTGGCTCTGGGTAATTCCCTATTATTTCCTTAGAATTTCCTCTTTATTTCCTTTGTTCTTTTTCTAGAAAGCATAATGTCTGATATTAGATCTCCCTGGATTAAGCCTCTATACTGAACTTAATTAATTCTTCAACTATTTCCTATCTTTTTGCTTTATTTTCCTAGAGTTCATAAAATTTATCTACTCTTTCTGAATGTTTTATTTTGGAAGTCACAGTCTCCATTCTTATTTCATGGCATCTCATTCTACATAATGGATCTTCTTGATACTCTCTGAGGATATTAGAGGGTTTTTGATTTTAACATGTTTTATTAATCTCAATTCTCTCTCCCGGGATAGGTTATTTCCTCTGGGTCCAGGTATTTTGTTTATCCTGGTCTCTCTCTTCCCTGTGTAAGGGTTTCTTCAAACACCTGGTGATACTTGATTGCCCATTCAGACTTAAAAGACAGTAGAAGAAATGTAGAGTTTTTTTGTACATGGGTAGGTGAGTGCCTGGCAAGCTTCCCTTTTTGGTAAGTAGGAGGGATCTGGTCACTGTACTTTAAAACCCTCAAATGTCAGAAGGTGGAGGGTCTTGCAAGAAGGTTAGTTTTTATATTTGTTTATCTGAAGGGGAAACACTTAGCCAGGCTTTCTGCTCATTGATTAAAACGAACTATTCCTTTTAAGCAAAGTCTCCTTTTGAAGTCCTAAGGCCCACTCCCACCCTCCATGATTCTGGGAGCTACAGGACATAATAGCTTCCTCATTAACTAAGGTTTCCTCCACATTTACAGGGCTTTCCCTGTCATTAATCTTTCTTCTGTTTTCTGGATTTATCTGATTTATTGGTGGGCCTCCTCCCATTCTTTTTGTTTTCTATCATTTCAATGATGTCCTGAAAGAATAAGGAGTTAAAGACATATACCTAAATATGATTCAATTTTTTTGATAATTAAAAGTTTCTTTTTCTTGGTTCAGGTCATCATATTGATTTTTATTATTTTTTCTTAAAAATTCTTAAAGTATATGTATACATTAAGTAGGAGGTGACCTGGTCACTTTAAAGCCCAATGAACCCAATTTTAAGAGAATGAGACAACAGCACCTGAAAACTATATCAATTATTAAATCCAGGAAGAAACAAATCTGAATACTTCACATGCCAAAGTTTTAGAATTTTACTTGTATGGCAATAGCAAATCATCATATCCACTGCATAAATGCAGGACTATCATTAAATGACAAGGTAGTTAAGAACATTTGTAGATTATGCTCATTCAGATTCATCGTATAGCTAGAAAATTTAAAGATGCTTTTAAAAAAGAGTACTAAAAGTTTTTTTAAGTGAATTCTGATTAGGAGGTCTAGAATCAAGAAACCTGAGCTAGAAGAGTGCTCGGGGGATAACTTAGTCCAATTCTTATTCTTTCTAGAAGTGAAAACAGAGGCTGAGAGAGTTTCATTGACTAGAACCATTGAGTATTCTTTGCTAACTGGAAGAAACAACTACTTTTATCAAAAATGATGAAAGCTTAGTGGAGAATATAACATTGTCTTTTAATCATTAAAGAGAAGCTTTGTACAGGTGCAAACTCCATGGGGATTGAATTATCATAAATGAAACTGAGAGATTCCCAAACGATATTCATACTTACTCATTACCCCAGTCCAGGCGCACGGTGATGTGCCGCTTAACCTCCCGCACCTGATCCTGAGTCAGGTGACCAGATAGTAGCTGCCTTCGAAGGTCAATAAGTTCATTCATCACATGGCGTAGTTTGTAGAAAAGATCTACTTTGTGTTTCTGAAAGGGTATTTTTGGTGTTGGGTGAGATACAAAAGGGATATGGAAAGGGAATGAAAAGAAAAAGAGATATCATTAAACTGTGAAAAGCACTCGTTTGTCTGAACGACTAAGGCAATGTAAAGAGGAACTTATTTTTAAATCCTAAAGTCTTTAGATTCTACTGTCTAAAAATATCTACAAGTAACATAATTGATCAAGATTATGCAACAGTAAAGTTCATCTCTACTCCACTCTGGACTATTCATTTTCCAGTAAATAAAGTTACTAAACTTAATCACAACAGAAAGCAACACTGGAACCCAGAGCTGTTTTCTCTGACAGGAGCTACAGTGCACGTAACAGCAAAGATTTCAACCATTCAGCAACATCTCTGGTTTCTCCAGGAGGAATACTCAAGTTGGGAGACGAAGAGGGAGAGGGAGAATCATCTGCCCTATTTTGAAGCAACTAAGATTTCAATATAATGCTAGTCTCTGGAGTAGAATTAACTCCGGTTTCTAGGCCTCATCTAACTTTCTAATTAGCATTTCTAAACAGTATATGTCCCCAGTGTCATGGATTTCTAGTCTTTTCAGTTTAATAAAAAGTGTACCTTTTTAAGTGTTAAGTGAAACTACCTTAATAAACTTAATTATGGACATTATAGTGGTTTTAACCTTACAAGTTAAAAAAAAAAGTAAGTACCCAAGAGTAGATACTTCAGAAGAAAGGTATATTTACAAATACTGTATACATTTAAAAGTTCAAGTCCTATATGAACGGTCAACAGATACATGAAAAAAATGCTCAGCCTCACTAATCATCAGAGAAATGCAAATCAAAACCACACTGCGATACCACCTAACTCCAGTAAGGATGGTCATAATTAATAAACCAAAACAAAAAACAAAAAACCACACCAGATTCTAGCAAGGGTGCAGAGAAAAGGGAATGCTTCTACATTGTTGGTGAGAGTGTAAACTAGTTCAACCTCTATGGAAAACAGTGTTACAATTTTTAAAAGAAGTAGAAATTGACCTTCCATATGACTCAGCAATCTTCCTCCTGGGAATATACCTGGAGGAACTCAAGTCATTTTACAAAAAAGATACTTGCACACACATGTTAACTGCAGCACATTCACAATAGCAAAAACATGGAACCAACCCAGCTGCCCATTGAAAGTGGATTGGATAAAGAAAATGAGGTACATATACATAATGGAGTATTACACAGTTATAAAGAAGGATAAAACTATGGAATTCGCGGCAAGTTGGATGGTTTAGAGCCCATCACACTCAGTGATATATCACAGAAACAAATAACTGAATACCACAGTTCTCACTTATAAGTGGGTCCTGAACATTTATCACAATACTATAAGAGAGGGATTGGCAGTAGTGGGACACTGCTGAGGGTGGGAGAGCATATAACATCACTAAGGGTACCTAATCCTAAACCAGGGGAAGGGAGTACCAATTGGAGGCACAAACTTCACCTGCACATAGACTACTTATGTACCTAATTCTGACTTGTACCCCCATCTTTATAACAAAATAAAGTAAAAAAAATCAAGTCCTGTTTTGTCAAAATGAAATCTTGATTTTAGAATCTCTAGGTTTCTGTTTCTGGTTATAAAGAAGTTTATGTAATTGTGTATGATAATTAAAATTCTTGGAGTATAACTCATCTATCAATAAAGCTTTTAAAGGCACAACAACATGCATAATAGGGTGTTAGTAAAATACTTATGTAGGATTTACCCTAAAAAAAGGCACCTGCCAAGATAAGCTTGAGTTAGTTGGCTACAAATAAAATTAACTATACAGCAAACTACAAAACAGTATAATCAACTAGTGTTTTTGGGTGGCAGTGACCTTATGATTAAAATGTTCAGAACATTATACAACTTAGAAATCACCTAATGGCGCATTAGATTTTTTTTAGGTAAATTTTTTTGGCCGAGCCCAGTGGGTCATGCCTGTAATCCCAATACTTTGAGAGGCTGAGGTGAGAGAATTGCCTGGGCCCAGGAGTTCAAGATCAGCCTGAGCAACTTGGCAAGACCTCATCTCTACAAAAAACAAAAAAAATAGCTGGGTGTGGTGGTGCATGCCTGCAGTTCCAGCTACTTGGAAGGCTGAGGTGGAAGGATCACCTGAGCCCAGCAGGTTGAGGCTGCAGTGGCTCTGATCATGTGATTACACTCCAGCCTGGGCAACAGACTGAAACTCCAACTCAAAAAGAAATTTTTTTTTTTAACTGAGAAGACCTTAGGAACCGTGTACTCTAATTACATAAAAATAATTTCTTATCCTTTCTTTAGTTGATGAATGGACGAAGTTAAGCACCTTGATGATGCATGATGCTGGCAAAAGGACAGAACTTACAAATTCCTGCCAACTCAAAAAGCAGCGAGGTCTAAGCAAACTGCAACTTCCTAAAAATTGGAATCTTGAAGATAAGCAATATAGGCAATATAGTGTTTCCAACACATATATTTCTTATTGATAAAATAAAGCCACCTCTCCTAGTTTAAAATAGAAAGTTTAAATTATTGTTTTCCTATCATAGCACACGCAATAGTCCACTGCATGCATTTATACATACACAAGCATTCATTCATTAACCCAGTTAACACACGCTTATAGGGTACCTGCTGAGTGCTATCACTCTGTTGTGATCAAAAGTCCCTGCTCTCTGCTCTCATGGCACCTTTGTTCTAGAAAGCAGAGACAGATAATAGGCAAATAAATAATAAATGGTGGGTATAAGTTCTAAGGAGAAAAATTAAAATCAAGTAGAGACAGTGAGTGAACAAGGATAGGCTGACTGGGGCATGGGGGAAAGACACTGCTTCAGGTAGGGAGGTCAGAAGACTTCTTTGGGAGCCAACTGTGAGAATAAACATGAATGAAGTAAGGTGGCAACATTTAAGAAAACTGAGGAAGTTTTCCAGGCGTAAGAAATAAATACAAAGGCCTTGATGTGGAAATGAATTTGGCATGTTCAGGAAGAAGAGGGTCAGTGAACCTGGAGCAAAGTGAACAAGGGGAGCTAGGTGATGATGCAGACAAAGAGGCAGAAGAGACCAAATTAAACAGGAATTTTGTTAAACCATGTTTAGTGCTTTGACTTTTATTCTAAGCAAGATTGGAAGTCCCTGGAGATTTGGAGCAAAAGAGTGACCTAATATGACTTAAGTCTTGAAAGCATCACTCTGAGTGCTCTGTTGAAGATAAACCATGAAAAGGCAAAGAGGAAAGCAGGGATTCCAGTCAGGAGACTATTTAGTACAGCAATCCACAAGATGATGGTTGTTTAGATGAAGGTAAGAATGCTGATGGTAAGAAGGGCTTGGAGTTTTGACATGTTTTCTAGGTAGAGGTGCCAGGGTCTGTTGAAAGATTGGATACGGGATATAAACAGAGCAAAAGATCACTCGTGTTCTGGCCTGGGAAGCATGTCTACAAAAGAAAATCAAGTTCAATTTTGGATATATTAAGTCCAACACTGAGTTATAACATTTAGAGGGCAGAAAAGTGAGGAGAGTTTAGCAGAGAAAACTAAGAAGGAGTAAGCAGTGAGGTGGGAAGAAAGCCAGTAGATGGTGTCATAAAAGACAAATTAAAACTGGATTTTTAGGCCAGACTCGGTGGCTCAGCCTGTAATCCCAGCACTTTGGAGGGCAAGGTGAGTGGATTGCCTGAGCCTGCAGGTTCGAGACCAGTCCGGACAACTTGGCAAGACCTCAACTCTACAATAAATAATAAAAAAAAAAATTAGTCGGATGTGGTAGTGCGCCTGTAGTTCCAGCTACTTTGAAAGCTGAGGCAGAAGGATCGCCAGAGCCCAGAAGGTCAATGCTGTGGTGGCTGTGAGCGTGCCATGGCACTAGCCTGGGTGACAGAGTGACTCCAACCCAAAAAATACTTTAAAAAAAAACTGAATTAAAAAAAAAATTATATTTTATTTTAGATTCAGAAGGGTACAAGTGCATGTTTGTTACATGGACATATTACATAGTGGTAGAGACTGGGCTTCAGGTGACCCATTCCCTAGATAGTGAACATTATACCCAATAGGTAATTTCTGAACCATATCTTCTCCCCTTTCTGCCTCACCACTTTGTCCCCAGTGCCTATTATTTCCATCTTGAACACTGAATTTTAAAGAGAACACTGTCAAATGCACTGAGAGGTTAAATAAACATGGACTGAGAATTCGCCAGGAGATTTGGCATAGTGGTGGCAGTTCCAGTGAACAGGTTGGAGTGAGTTCAAGAGAGAATGTAAGAAAAACAAGTGGAGAAAGAGCACAGACAACTCTTTTGAAGGGTTTGAGTTAACTTGGAGCAGAGAAATGGGAGAGGAGAATGGAGTCTGTAGTTAAGGGAGGGTTTTTTAAAAGATGGGGCAAAATGTCAGGCTATTTGTTTGCTGAAGGTAATGATTTAGTAGAGGAAAAACCTGATGATGCATGTGTTAAGTCCTTGAGTAGCCATGAAGAGATGGGTCCCAGGACAAAAGGGGAAGGGTCTGGTTTAGAAAAGAGACTGAATTCACACTGTCACAGAGAGGAATGGTATAGAAAATGGGTAATTACACAGGTAGTTGGGAAATCTGGAGATAGGAGGGCTAAATTTTTCCTCTGATTGCTTTATTCTCAGAGAAATAAAAAGCAAGATCATCAGCTGAGAATGAATAGAGGTGGGAAAGGGTATTTGAGGTTTGAGAATAAAGAAAACTATGTAAAACAGTTTCTTGGGGAGAAGTAACATGAATTGACAAAGAAAAGATAGCCCAATTGATAGGTAGTTTTGTGATTTCTGAACACTAATTAGAAGTGGTATTGTGGGTTTTTTTCTAGCCAAGTACAATGAAGTGTACTGACACCGAAGTAGTGCATACACATGTATGCATGTGCTATGGTTCAAAAGTTTGTGTCTCTTCAACATTCATATGTTGAAATCCTTGGCCAGATGTAGGGGGTCACACCTATAATCCCAGCACTTTGAGAGACTGAGGTGAGCCCAGGAGACCAGCCAGGCAACATAGTGAGACTTTGCCACCACAAAAAATACAAAAATTAGCTGAGTATGGTGGCATGTGCCTGGTGCCTGTAGTTCCAGCTATTAGGTAGGCTGAGGCAGAAGAATTGCTTGATTGACCCTAGGAGGTCAAGGCTGCATGGAGATGGAATCACACCACTGGGAGGTAGAGTGAGACCCTGTCTCAAAAGAAAAGAATTTTAAAAGAACAGAACAGAGGTAAAGGGAAAGGAAAAGAAAAGAAATCTAAATCCTAAGCCCAAGACAATAGTATTAAAAGATGAGGCTTTGGGGGAGATAATTAGATTATGAGGGCAGAGTCCTCATAATGGGATAGTGCCCTTATAAAATAGGCCCAAGGGAATTCATTCATCCCATCCACCATGTGAGACCACAGAAAGAAGGTGCCAACTTTGAGAAAGTGAACCCTCACCAGACACTGAATCTGTCAGCTGCTTAATCGTGGACTTCCCAGTCTTCAGAACCGTGAGAAATAAATTTCTGTTGTTTATAAACTTCTCAATTTATGAAATTTTGGTATAGCAGCCCAACTAACAAAGATAGTATTATGTATGTGTGTGTATATTTATGCATATCTGTGTATAGATGCATATGCACAATAATATATATACATGCACACACAACATACAATATCTATGGCACACATATGTGTACACATGTACATACAGTATTTAGGCAAGAATATACAAATGTGGCTTTTTAAGGCATTACACACAGTTATTTATTTCTTTAATCAGTAGTTTCTCAGATTGTATTTCCAAAGATAGCTACAATATCTCCCATAACAAGCGTTCTTTTGCAATAATGTGACATTGATACTCCTCCAGCATGAAGTGGAGACTATTTCTCCATACCCTTGAATCTGGGTAGGCCCTGAGACTGCTCTGACCAATAAAATATGACAACAGTGAGCCAGGTCAGTTGCCCTTAACAAGTTTGGCTGTTTTCACCTCCTGCATCATTTTGGAATGCATGTTCTTGGGAGGTTCCCTCTCAGAATTCAGCTACCATGCTGTCAAAAGCCCAAGCTATATGTTGAAGCCATAAGTAGGCATTCTGGTAAGCAGTACCAACTGTATGAGTGAGCAATCTTGGATGCCTAACCCAGCTGAGCCTTCAGAGGACTACAGCCCCCACCAAAAACTGACTGTAAAATAATGAGAAGCCCCAAGTAAAAACTATCCAACTGAGCTCACTCTATCCAGAAAAGAATGAAAGAAAACAAACTGTTGTTTTAATGAATGGTTTGTTATATAGGTAACTGAAATAATTACACAGTTTTTTAAAAACAGAAAATCAGTTATTGTTACATAAAGATGAAAATACTTACCCTACACCTGTTGTATAAAGGTGCACTAAGAATGAAATGGGTCAAGTAATTGGAAAGCAGCACATTAACTACAATCAGTGTGGTGACAATTTCTTTTTCTAGGCTAATCTAATTACCTCTCTGGCCAGAGGCTCTAACAGTAGAGGCTCCACAAACATTGCTCTTTTCGGTTTGTTTGTAGAAGAGAGCACACACCACTCAAGGTGAGCAATCTGAGTGACTAGCAACAGAGCATAATTCACATAGAACAATGTGATGCCACAAGACAGCTGAATACCTCACTCAGTAAAAACAGTCCTTTCCTAACCTGTTCCTTTGTGGATTAAAGTAACAGTATAAATAGGGTGGCACTATACAGGCTTTGTTTTCTGGCACAATCATCCCTAGTTCCTGTCACAGATAAAATAAAAGCAGGAAAATTCCACAAAGACAAGAAGGGTGGGAATCTGTAGCTCATCTTAGCAACACATTCAGCCTCTCCAAAAGTTCTACAGACTAATATTTGTCAAGATCCATCACAGACTGTTTGAAAGGTGTATTGAAGAGTCAGCAGAAACCATAAATTTAGAATGATTGAACTACTTTGCAACCACATGCCAAGCAAAATTTGCTTCATCACTGTGAAACAATCCCTGGAACTCTGCAGGAAAAAAAAATGAGTTTTAATGCTACTGTTTTAAAAATAATTTTTGCTAAGTTATTTTTATCTCAGTGTAGAAAGAAAAATTGTGCCACAATGACGTTTGAGTCAGTAAATGACAAAGTTATAGGGCATCCACCAGAAACTGTGGAAAGGGGCTTAAAAAGACATCTACAATGTCAAATATTAGGCTAAGCATAAACTCAGCCTTTGCACAGTTAAGCATGTACTCAGCCTTTGCACAGTTAAAAAGGTTCCCTTCCTGGAAACTGGCAACAGCACCTGCTGGCTAGGTTAAACTGTGTAACAGCTTTTTTTTTTGCTTCTGTGAACCCCGCTAGCATTGTTTGAAAAGTACCTAGGCCTCTAGGATGTTGCGGTTTGGCCCACTTGGAAAGTCCCAATGTGGTTTTGCCCCATTTAAGCAAGCCCATACAGCAAATGGGGGCCCTTGCTGTGGGACTGGCATGTTCAGCAGGCAAGTGGCTGCCGGCCCAGCTCTTGGCTAATAAACCTCTCCTTTTTATAACTTGTACTTTTGGTGTTGGTGTCTGTGAATTAAGCGCTCGGTCCCTATTTCAAAACTATGTTATTTTTATTTTAAAACTACATATGCCTAAAGACCAATTAATATAAGTTAATACCAGATTATAAAACTCTAATTAAAAGAAAGTCACATCAGAAATACTGCTCTCCTAAACAGAATAAATGTCCTGCTATGAGGATTAAAAACTTTACTTGAAAATCAATTTGATGGAAGCTTAAACCTGCATTTAAATTTCAAGTTGTTACGGGAAGATTACCAGAACGCCCCTACTTTACTTCTTTCTGAACATTGCTTTATTAACACATAAGTAGGTAGTTTCTCACTTTATTTATTTTTAAACAAATTAACCATTAAAAACTTGAGTTCATTCAAAACTCTCCAGCATTATTTTTTATTACTACTAATAATCAAGTCTCTTATCATGAAGTACCCGCTAATCATATTCTAAATGTTTTTATTCCCAAACCATCCCAATATAATGCAAAAATTTCTAAATGGCAGTACTTGTAACCCTAATGACCTTTATGCCAAAAACATCTTTAAACCTGATAATTTAAATGTTCATTTTCAATTGTTGAACAACATACTTAACAGCTGAGTATAAAAGGCAGAAATTTCTGTGAAACAAAACAATATATAAGCATTTCACATTGATTTTCAAGCACATATCTGCAACAAGTAAAAATGCAAAGAAGCAGTGTGAAAACTCTTTTTCTGTTCACTAATATGGGGATGTGACTATACAATAGCTATTTCCTGGGCACACATTACTTCTCCATCTCTCAGGGACTAGGATGCCACCCTCACTCTACCCTCAGCCCAAAGACATCCTCCCTTATAGGCTTGGGATCCCAAATAATAGCTTTAATCTTTTCTCACAATACAAATATCTGCAGAAGAGCTAAAATTTTTGAAAGTTTTTGAAAGTTTTCTATCTTAGTTTAAGTAAGCTGATCATACTCCATCCCCTAGAGCAGGCTCTTGATAAGAAAGGAACAAACTCAAAGATAGGAAAAAATATTAGGAATACAAAAAATGGAGGCTGCAGTTACTGAAGTTAACAGCACCCATTTAGAATTCTAAACAGGGTAGACTTTCCTAACAGTGGGAAGTGGACAGCTGAGGCATTCTCAGACACACAGCCAGCCCTTCTACACAAGACAGAACAAGTCTCTACCTAAATGTAGTCCTTAATGTGTGCCCTCTAGCCATCTCTTCCTAGGGAGACTAATAAACCAGCCCCAATCCTTCCCATGTGCAAGTAGTCACTACCCTAAAAGTTAAAGATGAAAACTGGAAAGTAGATGAATTGTCAGACAATAGAAAACTAAAAACTAAACCCTGAGGGTGAGGTGGCAAAGACAAGTGAGGAGGGTGGGAAGTAGGAAAGAAATCAGTAAGAAGCACGACTTTGCAAACCTCTGCAGAAAGGCTCAGGGACTGGAGGTACCGGGAACCTCTTAAGACACATACGTATGTGTGTGAATGTGGTGGGTCTGGAGGGTGTTCCTAGGGAATGAAAACAGGAGAGGTGGTTACGCCTTCAAAAAGACAATAGGGGCTGGGAGCGAGGTGGCTCAAGCCTGTAATCCCAGCATTTTGGGAGGCAAGTAGTCTCAATCCAGCCTTCACTACTATTTATTACTTTAACTGAATAGAACCAGTCAAACGTGTACTAGTGCAATGATCCCCTCTCAGAATCAACACTAAAGCTAGACCAATGATACATTTCATTCCCAGAGAAATGAGAAACGAAACACATTCCAAAGAAGAAGAATGCCCTAGGGAAAGCTGTGTGTCTTGACTACAGCACAGCATCTATCCATTCACAGCTTTCACACTGGTGACATTACATACAGGGCAGAAATGATAGTAGCTTCCTTGCCAACCAAGCCCTTTCAGGGTTTGAATCACCCTGCGGCAGCAAAGAAAGGAAAAAGGCAGAAAGTGGACACACGTGCAAATTGTCTAGAGAAGCAGCAGATACAGTCCTTTCATACTGAAATGGATGAAATTCTAGAGGCATTCAGGAATTCCCTACCAAAGGCACTGTGTTGTGTTAAATTCCACCTTTGGTGCTTTTAAGTGACTTTGTCTTATCTACTGGGGGGGGGGAAGGCAAAAAAAAACCCCCGAGAACTTTACACAAAAATACAAACAACTCACTCCCATACGTCTCATTTTTTCCTCAAGTTCGTCACTATCAAAAATAACCTGTGATTGTGCTCATCTGACAGCAAGAGAAAGAAAAAAATAATTTGTGAAACATATCTAAAACATTTCCTTCCTTCCTATTACTGATCCTTGCTGTGGAGTTTCATAATTCTTTTTTTTTTTTTTTTTTTTTTTGAGTTGGTGTCTCACTCCATAGCCCAGCTGGACTTCAGTGGCACACTCATGACCACCCCAGCATCAATCTGCTGGGCTCAGGCAATCCTTCCACCTCCAAGTAGCCTTCCAAGTAGCCTGAACTACAGGCACAGGCTACCAAGCATGGCTAATTTTTTATTTATTATAGAGACGAGGTCTTACCAAGTTGCCTGGGCTGGTCTGGAACCTGCAGGCTCAGGCAATCCACTCACCTTGGCCTCCCAAAGTGCTGAGATGATAGGTTGAGCCACCGAGCCTGGTCCCAAACCAACAATTTAACAAAAAATAAAATATTTTCATTAAGTTATGCTCACTAAAATATATATGGTTATACAGATAACCATATAATGTCATATGTGATGGATAACTTTATGTGTTACTTTGGGCTGAGGGATGCTCAGATAGCTGGTAAAACATTATTTCTGGGTACCTCTGGAAGAGATCAGCATTTGAAACAGTAGACTGAGTAAAGAAGATGATGCTCACTAATATGGATGAGTATCATGCAAGCTGCTGAATGCCTGAAAAGAATAAAAAGGCAGAGGAAGGGTGAATTCGCTATTTCTGTCTAAGTTGAGTCATACACCTTCTCCTGCTCTCAGACATTGTTGCTCCTACTTCTTGGGCTTCTAGACTTATACCATTTGCCTCCCAATTCTCAGATTCAGACTCAGACTTAATTATATCACCAGCCTTCCTGGTTCTCCAAATTATAGATGGCAGATTGTAGGGCTGTGTGAGCCAATTCCTATAATAAATTTCCTTATATATATATTTATTTATCCTATTATCCTCTCTCTTTCTCTCTATGTATATCCTATTGGTTCTGTTTCTCTGGAGAACCCTGACCAATACACTATAATTCTATAAATCTTATATAACAATAATACTACTGACGATATTTACTAAACAGAACATAAAACTTAATAGCATTATTTAATCTTTAAAAAATTTTTTTCAGAGACAGGGTCTTTTCCTGTCATCCAGGCTGGCATACACAGGGACACAATCATAGCTCACTGCAACCTAGAACTCCTGGGCTCAAACAATTCTCCTGCTTCAATTCCCCAAATAGATAAAATTACAGGTGTGTGCTATCATGCCCAGCTAATTCTTTCAATCCATGAACATGAAACATGTTTCCATTTGTTGATGTCTACTTAGATTTATTTCATCAGTGTTTTACAGTTTTCATTGTAGGAATCATCAATCTCCTTGGCTAATTTTATTCCTAAGTATTTTCTTCTTGCTGATGCTGTTGTAAATGGGATTTTCTTAATTTCCTTTTCAGATACTTTGTTGTTAATGCAGAGAAACACAACTGATTACTGAATGCTGATTTTCCATCCTGCGACTTTACTGAATTCGTTTATTAGTTCTAAGAGTTTTTTTGTGGAATCATTAGGGGTTTCCACGTATAAGATCATGTTGTCTGAAACAGATTTTTCTTCTTTCTTTCTGACTTGAATGATTTTTATTATTTTTCTTGCTGATTTGCTTTTTCTAAGACTTCAAGTTGAGCATTCCTAATCCCAAAATCTGATAAGCTCCAAAATTCGAAACTTTTTGAGCACTGACATGACAACACAAGTGAAAAATTCCACACTTGATCTCATGTGATGGGTCACAGTGAAAACACTGGTGCAGAATACAGTTTACATTTAATGTCCCCCAAAGATAAAAGATCCTTCTAGCCATTTTAAAAAGCCACTGAGCAGAATGCCTCCTCATCCCTAGAGGACCCACTTCCAGGTCTCTCTACTGCTTCAGACGTGTCTTCTCACCTTAAAAAAAATGCAGTATACAGTAAACTTTTAATTAAATCACAGCATGGTAGGTAGAGAACAAAAAGCCTGTTTTGTTTGTTGTTGCTGTTGCTTAACAGTTGATACACACATTCTGGTAAAGCTACTGTGCTGCTCAGTTAGCCTGAACACAGTATTTCTCACTGTGTTAGCGATATGTCATATTTTTTACTGTTAAGTATTTATGTGTCAGTGTAAGAAGATAATTGCTTATTGGTAGCATATAATTTCAGAGTTGGAAATGAAGATGATGCCAAAAAACAACAGACTGCCCACATGGGTGGCAGACATAGTGACACCTTTGCTTTCTGATGGCTCAGTGTATACAAACTTTATTTCATGCACAAAATTATTTAAAATATTATATTAAGTTACCTTTAGGCTATGTGTATAATGTGTATATGAAACATAAATGAATTTCATGTTAAGACTTGGGTCCCATCCCCAAGATATCTCATTATGTATATGCAAGTATTTCAAAGTCCAAACAATTCCAAAACACTTCTAGTTCCAAGCATTCCAGATAAGGGATACTCAATCTGTACTATGTTAAATAGAAGTGGCAAGAGTAAGCATTTTTGTCGTGCACCTATCTCAGAAAAAAAGATTTTTTATCCTTTTCTTTTTTTTTTTTGAGCTGCAGTCTCACTCCGTCGCCCAGGCTGGAGTGCAGTGGCATGCTCACTGCCACCCCAGTGTCAACCTGCTGGCTCAGGCAATCCTTCTGCCTCAGCCGTTCAAGTAACCGGAACTACAGGCATGTACTACTACACCGGCTAATTTTTTTATTTATTGTAGAGATGAGGTCTTGCCAAGTTGCTGAGGCTATTCTTGAACCCATGAGCTCAGGCAATTCCCTCACCTCAGCCTCCCAAAGTGCTGGGATTAAAGGCTTGAACCACCACACCCGGCCTTAGCTTTTTTTATTTAAGTTTTCAGCTTTTCACCATCGAGTATGACATTAGCTTTGAGGTTGTCATATATGGCCTTTATTATGTTGAAGTACATTCCATATATCCTTAATTTGTTGAAAGTTTTAATCAAGAAAGGATGTTGGAT
Organism: Tarsius wallacei; assembly: GCA_963574415.1. NCBI lineage: Eukaryota > Metazoa > Chordata > Mammalia > Primates > Tarsiidae > Tarsius > Tarsius wallacei. The sequence goes on from CAUYQG010194363.1 coordinate 52,942, forward strand.
TTTGTCAAATGCTTTTCCTGCATCTAGTGAGATGATCATGTGATTTTATCCTTCTTTTTGCTAGTGTGATATAACACATCAATTAATTTGTGTCTTTTGAACCATCATTGCACTCTAGGGATAAATCTTACTTGGTCATAGCATATGTTCCTTTTAATGTGCAGTTGAATTCAGTATGCCCAGTGTTTTTTGTTGAGAGTTCCTGCATCTATGTTCATCTGGGATAGTGGCCTACAATTATCTTTTCTTACAGTGTCTGTCTGACATCAGTATCATGGTGATACTGGTCTCATAAAATGAGTTTGGAAGTGTTCCTTCTTCTATTTTTTTGTAAGAATTTAACAAGGATTGTTAAATGTTTGATAGAATTCAGCCGTTAAGCCATCTAGACCTGGGATTTCCTCTGTTGGGAGATTTTTGATTACTTATTCAATCTCCTTATTTGTTATCGGTCTGTTAATCTTCTTGATTCAGTCTTGGGAGATTGTATGTTTCTGGTAATTTATCCATTTCTTCTAGGTTGTTAATTTATTGGCAAATAATTATTCATAACAGTCCCTTATGCCTTTTTTAAAATTTCTGTGGCATTAATTATAATGTCTCATCTTTCAGTTCTGATTTTATTTATTTGAGCCCTCCCTCCTTTTTCCTACTCAAGCTAAGGGTTTGTTGATTTTCTTTATCTTTTTTTTGAAAAAAGACAACTTTAGTTTGTTTTTTTCCTATTGTTTTTCCATTCTCTATTTCTGCTCCAATTTTTATTGTTTCTTTCTTTCTACTAACTTTAGGCTTATTTTGTTATTCTCTTTCCAGTTTCTTGAGGATAAAGTTAGACTGTTATTGGACATCTTTATTTTTTTTCTTTTCTTTTCTTTTTTTTTTATTGTGATATTGAGGGGTACAGTTAAGGGTTAGGTATACAAATATGTCTCGTTCAGGCACCCTTGTTTGTAAGAAGTGTCCCCCCATCCCCAGACAGGTATTTACTGCCATTAATCCCTTCCCCTATCCCTCCCACCCCCCCCCCATCGTTTCTCACCACTGTCAGTCATTTTCTTGTGGTAATACGTTGGATGATCAAGGTCTACTATATGAGTGAGAACATGTGATACTCAGTTTTTTGTTTCTGTGAGAGGTCACTCAGTATTATAGACTCTAGTT